>JAQIXJ010004806.1:0-10255 GCA_034700185.1 Phthiracarus laevigatus | reverse complement strand
TTACAATGAGTTTGGATAACAAACAAACATATATTTAATAAAATTAAATTGATTTTCAAAATTAGTTGCATTTTTAGCCAAAATTATAGAGTTTCTAAATTTGATCAAAATCAACTATTTTGAAAGCAACGATAAGTTTCGCTATAAATAAGAATTAACAATAAATTGTTTGTTATAAACGCGTGCATTAAACCCACAATAATCAGCACTTATTACGATTCTATGATTTAAAATATAATGGACGCGCGACATAACAATCAAGTTAACGATAAATAAGTTAAGATTCGAAGTAAAAACATGATAATAAAATAACTTACAATTATATTTCTGTTCCGTTCTTTTCAAATCTTTCATATTTTAAATTATTACATTTTGGCATTTCATTATATTGTTAAAGGGATTTTCACCAGATTTTTACCAATTTTGATTCGATTTTCGGCCGTACTTTACTAAAGGGTGAGTATTGTTGTGAAAGTTTTTATTTAAGTTCTAACAATACTATAAAAGTTTTACAAGTTTTAACTGTAATAATCGTTATAAAGTATAACAGAAATTATTCTTTAATAAATGTTTGGGGTTATTTTAAAATCTTTTATAATTTAATTTGTTTAAATATATATTTAAAATAATAAGTTTGTTTATGTCAAGTTAGGTTCAGTTTTGTTGGTTAGGTGTGGTAAGGTTCGGTTAGGTTAGTTCCGGTTCGTTCGGATAGGTTTAATTAGAATTAAATTAGGTAAGGTTGGTTTGGTTTAGGTTAAGTTAAGTTATATAATATTTATTTGATTGTTAGGTTAGAATTTAATTTAATTTTCTAGTATTTTGCGTTTGTATGTCTTGATGAGAAAATTTAAGTCATCTTTCGTAGAATCTTTTATAAAAACTAACAATATCTTACTTTTGCCAAACTAAAAAAATGTTGAGACTAGTAATGCACAACGTTCCAACACAATATTTTTAAAAATTTTTTCCCGTTAACTTAATTTCAACATTGAAAGACATTTTAATTTCCGACCCTATATGTATTTATTAACGAAAATCTCTCAGCCTTACAATAATGTTTTCTATCAGTTTTAAAAAATTAATTCCGTTAATATTGCATTTTCAAGTTTCTCGATATAATTTTGAGCATAGTGTCCCAGAGTTTTACTCTCCGACTTTTCAAAATTTTAAGGGGGGTCAAACTACTCGGATTTAAGCGACAATTTAACCCCTTTCCATAAATATCAAAAGTTGTTTGCTTGTTCCCAATATACCTTATAGACTACCGATATTTTGAGAGCTTGTATTAAAAAAATTCAGAATAAAGTGAGTTTTTACACATTTGCATAATATACTATGCATCAAAACGATTTATTATTGATTGATGCGCTGTAATAAATTAAAGCGTTTAGGCGTATGTCAGTTAATATGTTAAGTTAATCAATAATAATTTTATATTAAAATATAAAATTAGTCAAAAATGTGTATTCAACCAGATTTTGTATTTTTTATTTTGAATAAAAATGTTATTATATGTTTCTGTGTTGGTTTAAATATTTAACTCAGTTATTAAATTTCCTATTAAATTATATATTTATTCATAAGCCGTATATATGCACATAAGTCAAATAAAAAATAAATTGTTAGCTGAATATAATAAGCGCTACGCAACCAAACCTGAATAATAATCGTTCACTCAAAACAATAGGAATGTTTGAAACCGCACTTAATAGTAATATTGCCTGATATAAAGTCATTATGAAGAAAAGTTTTCATAAAAAAATACGACTACATTAAGTTTAGAAAGTACTTTCGATTAATAGAAAGTTTGGATCGATCGACGCTACCGTTTTAAACAAATATAAAATATAATTTTACAAGTTTACAATGAATACACTATTACTGTAATATAAGCCAACGTAGGAAACGGCACAACGATATCCATGTATCTAATTATTAAATGATAATGTCGTGCGAAGATAAAAGTGAATACTTGCGAAATTCACCGCCGAAGCAAGTTTGGAACGACGATAACCTAATAATAAAGAGTAATGACGATCCGCCTCCAAGTTATGCGCTCGCGATGTTTCGTGAGTCCGTGAATACGATCCGAAGAGATAACAGTATGAATACGATTCGAAGGGAGAACAGTAACAGTTCGGCCACAATCATATCGCAGCCATCGATCAATGTTTCGCCACATTCGCTTCCACATCAGCCATCGTTAGAATCTACTGATATAGTGTTTTCGCCCCAAAAGCACGAATCAATTGCGAAACCCGTTAATCAAGCGTGGGATGAAAAAGTGGTGATTAAAGACATACACGAAAGGGATAGAATGTCTTTGCTTTGTTTCTGTGTTTCCACAATCAGTGCTCTCATTACTCTTACTTTTTATTGTACGGCTTAATGTTGTACAGCTTATTAAATCAATCTGTACATCGTTTTTGTATATAGAATATTAATGTATTATATTTTGATAGAAAATGATATTTTAAAAACTTAATTCGTAATCGTATTTTAAATAAATTGTCAACAAAGTTGGAAAATTGTTTTTTTTAACTTAAATATTTTTTATGAGTTCTCATACACATTACAAATATGTGGAAATCGAAAAAGCTTTCTGTGATATATTATCGCAATCTGTTTATTTTCTCACCGATGTGTTTGTGGAATAACGATTAGCTTCAATTTCAATGAAAAGTTGATTAACTAAAACTAATAATTAATAATTAAGTTGATTAACTAAAACAATGAATACCTTAATATTACTTTCGTTAAATCTATTCGTGATTTTCAATAATATTTGTGGTATGTATTAAATATTGAAAATTATGGCAAAACTAAATTAGTAACTAATTGCTGTAATTTGGCCACAGTTTGCAGATCAGAGGCTCTCGAGTTATTAAAAGTTGCTGAAGTGACTCGAGCTAAAGCTATAGAATTAGTGATTAATTTGCGAGCGTTGGGCAAAACATCTGAAGCCAACGAATTGCAACTAGAAGTTGACGCTTTGTTTAAGTTGGAATCGGATGCTAACGATACGTATACACCAAATGCCAGCGCAACCAATCAATTAAAGTTGGAACAGCAATTAACGGAAGCAACAAAAAAATTAGATCAATCAATCGTTAAGTTTAAATCGTTTTTGGGAACATCTTCTTAAAGACATTTTAAATATATATTCTTTAATAAATTATTAATTTTTGCGTTGTGTTGCAATACAATTAAAAAATTTTGTTTAAATGAAAGTTAAAGTCAACTTGAAATAAAAAATAGAACATATGCATTGTGTTTTAAAAAATTATATTAAATAGATAAATAAATTTAATTTGGTTTATGTTTGATCGATACAAATTAAATGTTTTAAATCTTACAGTAAATACGATCTACAGTATCTATGATACTTTGGATTTTCCAATTTGGAAATTTAGATATTGCTTTAGTAGTTGGGAAATTTCTTTAATTTTATATTATAATTTATTATAAGAAGAACTTTATTAGACAGTATATAAAATTGTTTGATATGTTTGAAGCTTTCGGTGAACACTGTCACCTTAATCAGCAAAATTATACTGATTTTGCTTTCGACTAGCAACATATACATAAAATGCATATAAATTAAAATACAAAGTTTAGGTTATTTGATTCTTAGTGAATATACGCTTACATATTTGTATGATTAATAAAATAGATAAATCGAAATATTTCAAAAGTATTTTATATCATATTATATTTATATTACCACACAATAGCTAATAGCATTATGCCTATTAATATGCGAAATTAGTTTGGTGATCTTCAGTGAAATTGGAGTTTACTCGCGTAATAGAAATAGACAAGAACGACACATTCATAGAGAGCTCACTTTTTACATAAGTAATGTATGCGAATGTCACAAATATACTAGTTTTTAATCCGTGATAGCAAAATTCCAAACCCCTTTATTATTAAGAGAAATATGTGAAATTACTCTTTGAATATAAAGATGCCGACACAGTCACAAACGGACTGACAGACAGACTGGCAGACAGACAGACAGACAGACAGACAGACAGACTGACAGACAGACAGACAAACGGACATACTATACCAAATCCATAAGCTCGACTTTGTCTATTCATTTTTGCTAGTTTTAATTAGAACTTAAATAATGTTAATTTGTAAAATCGACAATTTTAATAATTGTATATCACTTATCAAACTGTTTGGACCCAATTTCGATGAGTTTAGCCTATAAATTCGAAAATAATAAAAATTTGGGACAATGACTATCCCAAAGTATTTATTTCACGTTTTCCGGACTCTACTTATTCATTAATTTCAAATTCAATGTTTTGTTTTTAAATAGACACCACGTGTTATTTTGAAATGAAGTTTTGTGATTATTTAAAATGAATTGCTATAACTTTAATTTCGGAAAATATCTGAAATCTCAAGTGAAACTTGTGTTCAATTATAGGACAATAAGTGCGTTAAATAATAAGTCCAACAAAACAATTTTAAATTACGACGATTTTTCGCGGTTAGCGGTCGACAACAGAAGCGAAGCGTTGCTTAAACTAATAATATGCGAATACAATTACTATCGCCACAAATATCCGAATAATTTACCAAACTATTTATCGTTTAATGACATGAAACTATTGATGAATTGTTGGAAATGCAATCACACGGGATTGAAATGGACAGATAATACGCGTTTGGAGAGATTGAAACTGTTAAGTGTATTGCGTACACACGAATCGAGTGATGGACACAATCAGCTGTGTTTACCTTTCCATATATATCACGTAATCATTGAGTTTAATGGTAACATGCATTTAAATCATTTTCCATTATTTTTGTTTTGTTTTTTCGCTTAGAATTTTGCGCATTTGCGAAATCGGTTGCGATTGGGAGCGCTTTATGGCCAAAACGTTGCGTTTGATCTCTCTTACGATCAATACATGACACAACTGGAGTGTAAAAATGTTGCCGAACAATTGCAAAGGATATTTCACTTCAATTTTCGTAGAATAACCAAACGCGTGCTACCATTTAGTTTAAATATAGTTAATTGCGATGATAGTGGTTGGACTAATCATTTTATCGATGTTATATGTCCCGAATTAAAAGATGCGCGAAATTATTGCAATGTAACGAAACGGTCGTATTTAGATTTATTTGACAGACAGTCGCTGGTATACCTGTCTCCAGACGGCGAACAAGAGTTGACTGAGTATGACCATACTGTGTGTTATATTTTTGGCGGAATCGTTGATCGACGAAACGTTATGCCACTAACTTTTAATAAATCGAAAACGGAAAATATTCGATCCATGAGATTACCGATTGATAAGTATTCGAAGACTGTTCATGGTATTCAATCTATTGATACTGCATTCTACTTTCTTCACGATTTGAAAGCGATATCTCTGCGTAATACGCAAATAGCTTTGGATAAAGTTATTCGAAATAGATTACCAAGAAAAAAGTTGAAATCTTTGGGACAAGTAGCCTATGAACAGCTCATCGAACAAGGAATTGATTTGAATTGTGATTTTGATGAAACTGAAAAATTAATTTCTGAGTCTGGAGTGTTATAATAATTATTTAAACATTTATACTTATTGTATTGTAAAAATTATTTTAAGAAGTTTTATAGCTTACGAATTAAATTTATAAATTATGCTTTGTTTTTTGTAAAGTGTTATTAGCTTTAAAAAACATTTAATCAAAACTCTTAAGTTTATTTTTTAAATTATTAAATTAGTTAGAATATTTTTTAAACTTATAAGGCACACGTGTGATATTCAATAAATATAGAATTTATTAGAAATGAAGATAATTATCTTGAATTTATCATTACTAACCGAAACTAAACTCCGTTTAGTCCACCTGCCAAGTCTATACCATACCTTACTTTGCCTAAACCCATCCCAACTAATTACTATACATTAAAATTAATATATATTACCCATGTATATTTCCTATAACCTCTGTACAATATTTTAAGTATATTAACAAACATATACTTAATTGGATTTAATTTACATTAATTTTATTTACTTTTATAAAAGAATTTCTTGGAAAATAAATTATAGAGTGTACGTATATTTTTAGCTCACTTTTTAAAAAAAAGCGGGCTTATGGTTTTGACAATGTCTGTCCGTCCGTCCGTCTGTCCGTCTGTGATAAGTTTTATAATTAAGGGATTTCACCTATTTCTTTTATTAATAATCGGGTTTTACATTTTTTATATTGGCTTAGAAACTTATATTTTTGGTACATAAGAATGCATTATTCTAAGAAAAGTGAGCTCTCTATGAATGTTCCGTTCTTGTTATAAATTAAAATAAACTAAAAACGTTGAGTATGATATCGACATTAGTATTACGCAAAATATGAGAATGTGGGTGACGTAGTAAAACACCCACAGCCACTAATATTTTAGTTTAATAGACTTAATTTTCGAAATAATTTACAATACATCTGCCCGTTAATTATGTTTAGCAAAACATCCGCGAAATTATTTCAATACGTAAAGCATTAAATAGCATGGATTGATCAACAATACGTAATTAGTTTAATATTAATACAAATCATAAATATTTTTCTATGTATTGTAAAAAATATCCTTAAATCCCACGTTTATCCAACGAAATGTTAGGCGATTACGGTTACATTAGTGGATTGAATTGTTGCGTACGCTAACGCACGCACGCAACTGCTTTCAGCTTAACCTAAAAATCTTGTTTTTATAGTTTTGGCAATGAGTGAACTGTCCCTCACTGTGTGCTGTGAAAGTGTTTTTTATTGCCTTTTATGTCATTTACGCTAAATATTACGATTGAACCAAACTATAACTGTCTCTCATTTTGTGTTTTGTTAACGCGATTTCCATTATCATCGCTAACTGATGGCAAAGAAATCAAATTCAGTCACACAGATATTTCGCGTCAATGGTATACTAATGATTAGTATTTACATTGTATTTGCCATTCGTATACTAACCATTAAATTCGTTTTATATATAGATTTCAATTGTGGATCTGTGGTGACAACCAGTGCCACGCAAACCAATAATTCCAGTAATCACTCGTTAAACGTTAATAAGAATATTGAACAGTTTATCGAGAAGTGTCATATCGATGGCAAACAGTGGCACAGATGGTAATTATCATATACTCTATTAATTATAATATTTTAGTGTAACGTTAGTGGCAATTTAAGCCAATAATGAAAACATGATGTGATTAACGTTTGCCGTATTTATAAAGTTGCAATCTTTTATTTCTATATAAAAGCATCGCTCAAATTATTATATTTTTTCCATTTAAATATTTTCATGTATTGTTTAATTCTATACGAATTAAATAAACACTTAAGTTTACAAAAACAAGTGCAATAATAGGTGCGGCGTTAACTTTAAAAAAACAGAATAAAATTATTTTTTTGATTAAAACCTAAAGAGTAATAAAATTGATAACTCACAGGATTTTTAATACCTATTTCTTTTGATTACTTAGCAAATGGCTAAACTGTACTTATTTAACAATGAGATCAGACTGTATGTGTCGACACATGCGAAGACATACTGGAGAGCGAGTACGTTATTATCGCAACGAAATTATAATCGATTAATTAATAATATAATTTAATAAATTCGTAGCCATATAAATGCAGTATATGTTCGTACGCCACAATCCAAAGCAGTGCGCTTAAGATCCATATGCGTAGACATACGGGCGAAAAGCCATATAAATGCAATTACGATAATTGTGGCAAACGGTTCACTGTATTGGGAACGTTGTTAATACACGAAAGAACTCATACCGGAATTAAGCCGTATAAGTGTAAAATTTCTAAATGCGGTTACGCTACGATTGAAAGGTCGAAATTGTCGGCTCATATGCGAAAAAATCATAACTTAATAATTGACGGTAATTCGAGTCAAGAAGTGGCGAAAGCGTTATTACCAGTGAATATATTTGGAACGGTTTCTTCGGCTTCGTGTGAGAATATTCAAGGTATCCATAATGCGGTAATTATTTATTTTGTCCAATGATTTATTCAAACATTTCCTAAATTCTATTTTTTAAAATTTTTATATATTTACACGTTTAAACCTATAGAATTTCTTTTGATTTAATTATGCTAAAACAGAATTTAAGCTCAATTTTGCTTTGAATAATTTCTATTGTTCAATAATAAGTTAATTCGTTTTAAATACAACATTGAATGCGTTAAAGTAAAAAAATATAATGAACCATTTACTGTATTTTTTAAGGTGTTTGCTCTTTAATAATATAATAAAAGGAAAACTAAATGTTATTTGAATATAATAGAATAATTTGTAAATATTCAAAATTTTTAAATTACTTTGTCATAACTTAGATGACAAAGTAAGTAATTTTGATTTAATTGTTTAATGTTTTTAATATATTCATAATATTTTTGATGTTCCCTACTAACAGTTATTTTTAATCTTATTTAAGTATAATATACTAGTTTCAAAATTTTCAAAATCATAGTTTAGCTTTTATTTTCCAAATGTAATATATATTATTGTTTGATTATAACAGTAGAAGTAGATCTCCCAGTGTACACATTGGAAAAATCAATGTCGAATAATTCCGAATTTAATAACAATAAATCACTAGCGATGATAAACAGCGAAGAAAATAGTATCAAAAAAGTTGCTCATTTCATCGAAAAGAAAGAAATATCGGGACGCGTGTCTTATTTCTGCAAATGGACAAACTGTAGTTACGATACAAACAGATCTGACTGTATTGTGCGACATATTCGCAGTCACACAGGAGAGAAGCCGTATAAGTGTCATTACGATGACTGCGATTACGCCACCATTCAGAGATCAGCGCTCAAGAGTCACCTTATTTGGCACACCGGGGAAAAGCCGCACAAATGTCCATATCAGAACTGTTCCTATAAGAGTATTAAGCGAAATAAATTGAATCATCACATCACCAAAAATCATATCACGTCGAGTGTTAGCGATGTTGATATCGCTTACGAAGAACTAATCGGTGACGATATTAAAAGAATTGGTAAATTTATACAGAGAAAGCGCTTAAATTGGTATGAATGTAAATATAATAACTGCGGTTATTCCACATCTAGATCTGATTGCATCTCTCGACACATGAGAACGCATACCGGAGATAAGCCGTACAAATGTAATCAATCGAATTGTAATTACGCTACAATTCAAAGCTCTTCGCTGAAAAAACACATCAACCGCCACAGTGTAACGAAACAATAGTTTTAAAATTGGGTTTCAATTTTTAATCGATTATCCTATTTGAGCAACTATTCGCCCAATAACTCACACTAATAGTAATAAATTGCACCAATTTATTAATATTTTGGATTTCTTTTTGTATTAACATAACTATTTTTGTTACTATTACTTTATTTTAACGAATTAGTTTATTTAATAATTTGTATTTATTAATTTATATTAAATTATGACTCATGAGTTAATTGTTGATGTATAACAAATTTAAGAACATTTTAATTCGTAATTTATAAGCGTATACTTATAGTATAATGTAAATAATCTCTTAACGTATTTTGTATGACTTAAATACTAATAATGAGAAATTGAAAAATAATTTCATAAATAATATATCAAAAAAATAAAATAAAAATTATTTAAATTATAAACTGCATTTAATAGTATTTTTATCTCACTATCTCGTCTAAGTGGAGCCTATGCGTATTTAGTACTATGGTTGGTCTATCGTTCCGTCCGTCTGTTTGTATTTAGGCATTGGCATCTTGCGTGCTCTCATCAACTTAAATATTAATACTTGTAACCTATTTAATTTATAACAATAAGTGATTGTGTAGTTATTATTTTTATTTAACCTAATATCTTTAAATTGCATAAGAAAAGCCTAAAAAGATTGATAACACGTTACATTATGTTTAATTTTTTGTATTTGCCCGACGTTTGATTTAAAACATTTCATTAGACAAGTATTCATTTTTAAACAGAAGAATTTCTGCCACTTTTAATAATAATGATGGAAAATATTTTCATTTGTTTTAATTAAATATCCTTTAAAAGTTATTTTACTAGATATATATTTTTTATTTAAATTAATAATTGTCTTAAGTAAAATGAAATCTTTTATATTTTATTAATCTATTGAAGTTATGTCTTCAATAAATGTTGGATGTAAGATATTCAATGAAGTTTACTATTACGAAATTATGGATTGAATTTTGTTTTATAATATTACAATATTTTTTTACATTTAAT
>JAQIXJ010004805.1:0-10255 GCA_034700185.1 Phthiracarus laevigatus | reverse complement strand
ACAGACAGACAGACAGACAGATAGATAGATAGATAGATAGACAGATAGATAGATAGATAGATAGACAGATAGACAGACATGGTCAAATCCATAAGCTCGCTCTCTTTTCAAGAAAGTGAGCTGAAAATGCATTAAATTTTACACAGGCTTATTCTTTACACTAATTTTTGAGCATTTACTGAAAACGGAGTTTGCAAAATTAATATGGTTATCTTGATTAAAATGCTAAAATTAATTTGAAAGCACTATTATAAAAGTCTACCTGCAGAGAATAAAAACCGAGAAAATTTATTGTCAAAGGCTGATGTCCACCTGGATCCTGGATATTTACGTCGTTAGGTAAAAACCAGTTTCCTTTGACGAGATTTGTTTACGAGATTGAAATCCCGAGAATGCATTGTTTTATACTGAAATAGTCACTCTGGTACCAATATGGATAATACGGGTGAACCCAAGTGGATTGGTTGCCCTAGTAATAATTGATTATTTGGCTCACCATTTGATAGACAATTTGTATTTCAACAAAAATATTTTGAGTCTTATTTTTAGTGAATCTTGCTTTTATTTTCAAATAATTGCAATTAATAAACATTAAGGCTAAATTATCTAATAATTATATAACTATATTTAACATTATTTAAGTGGTTTTTGATAGAATGTCGAATTATTTAAAATCTATTATCATTCTAAATAAAAATTTGCGCGAAAAATTAATCATATCACGTGCACAGATTCAAACCTAAAAATTTTATTGCGTAATTAATTCATTTTCAGGTATATTTAATTTCGGAAATTATTTAAACGATAAGCAAAATTAATTTAAATAAATATTTAATGGCTACGCAAAATTTATACCGTTATCTTACATTTATACGCTTAATTTAGTGTGCATTTATCCAAGCATAAAACTAATCCTTGAATAAAATTTCTATTCAAATGCTGCAAAATTTCTATAACTGAATGCAATTTGAAGATTTTTATCTGCTATCTTACGGAACAAATATTTTCACCTATGCATTACAGTATAATCTTTATTTAGTTTTTACTTAAGTGTTACTGAAGGACAGTTAAAAAATGCGCATATAATTTATTCGTAAAGAGCTGGTGTTTATCTTTCGCAATGATTTTTGGATTAAAGGCAAAAGCAAATTCCTTCTTTTGTTTTTTATGGCAAATAAAATTTCCAATAAAATTTTAAACATTGCAAGACTAATACTTTTTGCGTTTAATTTTAATTTTTATCTAGTTGTTTCTTTACAAATTAAACTCTTAAAATAATAATATATGTTTTAATTCAAAATTATTAGTGCAAGTATTCAAAAAGGAGTAACAATTTTTTGGTTAATCTTACACAGTATTTTGATTATTTTAAGTTAAATGATTATACGAATGCAAGTTTTGAGTATATTCTAGGTACATCAGCTAATAGCAAAATATGATTCATATGATTAGTATTATTCACATATATGAATAATATTCTATTTATATCTATTTGACACTATCGCTAGCTAACACACAATTAACTTTTTTAAAATGACTTATCTTTAATTAAGATCTGGCGATTTTTTCTTAAATAAATTTTTAATGTATTAATAAAATTTTCATTCTTGAGTGGCAACAACTCATTTATTTTATTAGTTTTGACTATAAAAAAGATTTCTAAAACTTTTTCGAAAATAATAAAAGAAGATCTAAATGATTATGGCATTTGTTTTTTAATTTTTTAAGCTAGAAAGATAGTGTTATTATATGTATTATAGAACTACAATATATATTATTCAAGAATCATAGATTCCGATGACTAACTGGCAAAAATTTTTATTAAGTAAATGCCAATATTATTTGTTTTTTAAATTTTTTCGTTCAAAATAAAACATACATAACCCAATTGTAGTTAAAATTTCTTCTCAGTCAGCTATTATTAAAACTTAGGCTCATTACACTCATAATTGTCGATAAAATTTTGAATTTGTCTCTTTGTGATAACAGTAATAATTTTTAAGTTTCAACTACTTTTAATATATATTAAAATTGAATAAAATTTATTCCCAAAATGAAAGTAATATTAGTATTTCTGTTATTAATTGAATTCATTTATTCGGAGTACATTACTGGTCAACATTATTATCCGAACCAGCATAATGTACAGAGATATAATCGAAGAGTGTATGGCCAGCATCCAATCTATGGTAGTCATGATGTTTATGGCCACTATCCAAATCGACACACTGGTTATGGTAATTATGGCGGTAATGGCGCTTATGGCGTTTATAATGGCAGAAACTCTGGTGGTTATGGTGGCACTTATGGTGGTTACAATGGTTATAATGGTTACGCTAATAATTATCCTTATTATGGTGGTTATAACGGCAGATATCCTGGCAATGTTGAAACTAGTGTTTATGGCAGTAATACCGGTTATGGATACACGGGCGTAGTCCCCTTACATCAGTATGACAACTCTTTTGTTTAGCAACATTAGCATTATATATTCCAATTAGACAAATTACTATTAATTTTAACAAAACAACCCCATAATTTAGGTTATTTAGGGTTACTAATTTGATAACCCAAATATAATATATGATAAAATTAGCGCAAATAATAGTTTATTCTATTATATATTTATATATAAATGATTTTAAATGACAATGTTTTCGAGTTTTCATTAATTTATAATTAACTCAAAATTTACTTTAAAAATAAAGCCTAATTTTTTATGAAATTATATTATTTACAAATATGGCGTTAAGATTATTTACAAAAAATGTTTTATTTTTTTAACAATACTAGCAACATCACACACATACCAAGTCGCCCTATTTTACCCGATCCATATTTAAGAACAAACATTGCTAACGTGCCCTATGCTTCCGATTCACTCGCTAGAGCTGATCATTCCGCTCCTCTCTATTTGTTCAGCAGCGCATCGGTTAAAAGTAATATTGGCTGGTTATCGTTGGTATGGCTGGCTTATCGAATTATTTTAAAAGTTAGAATTTCAGAAATTCACTAATTATAATTAATTTTTTTAACTAATTGAGCAATATTTTACGCACTGTTTTATAATAAATATAATTTACTAATCCGTTTTGCTAATAATTTTTTTGAACTTATGACGTTATTTATTTGTTAATTTATACGCTAAATATTGGATCTACAATTTAATTAAAATAAACGTGATTTATTCGATTCAAGTGTAAAATTCTTAATTATAATTTAAACAATAGTAACTCATTAATCAACACTTAAAAGTGTGTATTCTTATAAATTAAGGTTTCATTAATACAATTTTTCAATCGATTAACTCTTTGTCAACGAAGTTACTCTGGCCAGAGCTTCAGCAATTGGTACAAAATTTGTTTGCGGTCTCGGATGAGTTGGCGCAAGCGCTTGTATGACAAGACGCGCGCATTGATCCGAACCTTCTTTATGATATATGCATAGATATTGAGCGGCATAACCGAAATACGCGTGCATCATATCAGCGAGGAATTGTCTAGGTTTCGGTTGCGTTACCGCAGCGATGCTCGTGTTTTTATAAGTCCAGTACGAACTTTTAAAAAAAATTTTCAAAGTTAAATTTAAAATTTTGAAATTAATAATAAAACATTTAAAGCGAATCATCTAAGTATGCATTGGACTACACATTACGTCCAATATATCTAATTGAAACTAACCAACAAATGATTGGCAAAACATTATTCTTTGGAGTTATTGTGGCATTTGCCGCAATTAGATTGCTATCTATCCATTTATTGCGGGAAATATGGAGTGTATTTTGAACCAAATTGATTGATTTAGCGTTATCCACATAAATTAGTCGCATATTTTGATCGCTACAGTATCGATCATTTTGCGCATTGAATCCCTTAATCACGAGTCTAATAGCTATTAGCGATATCAAGTGAATTGCATATCGCTTTCTCACGTAATCCAACAATTTATCTCCTCTTTCTTTATGGCCCCTTTTTAAAAGATAATTTGAGGATTAATTTTTATCAAATATACTCAAAACAAAGCTCACTTGCAATAATTAAACTCCATTTTGGATTCATCATCGGGTAATTTTCTAATCGCGTCTCCGAGCGGAAAACTTTGCGCGTATAAATTGTCCACTTCAGCGATTTCCGCTTCGGTTAACTTTGAATTGTGCAATATATTGATTGCGGCTATTAAATGAATAAAATTCAAATATATGAATATATGTTTGAACGTTTCGGTAGGGAACGCTCAAATTATGGAACCAATCACTAAGTCAAACATAAATGGTTTCATATCAGAGATGGATTTGCTTTTTGTCTTTTACGCGACTGAGTGTACATTCCCTTATCATTTATGCATTATGAAATGGCTACGCTAATGTATAAAGCTTTTTTTTATTTTGTTTCATTTAGCACTATCAAAGCCTATCAAGGTTACAAAAAGACAAAAAGCAAATCCAACTCTGTTTCAAATGACTTCCTGTCAATCACTATTCAAATTTCAATTGCACTGTTCAGTGATTGTAATGTGATTTCAACTTATTTTAATATTCCCATAACCTTAACTTCTAGAATTGAAATTAAACAAAAGAAAACAAATAGTTTGGGTGTTGGATCCAAATAACAGGAGATTTATTTGAGTATTATAATCACAGTATAGTTCTTTAAATAAATACCTAACTGCTCCCAAATAAATTACGTTTAATATTGAGACTTAAATGCTTTGGCAGTAAATATATCGAGTCTGTTGTCTTAATCTGGAACAGTTGTATAAAGTTCGGAACTTTCACGAAATTATTCTTAAGTAAGAATATTATCTAAGAACTTATTGCTAATAAGTTTATTGTTAATGTATAATTGTGAATAAAACATTTTATATTTAAGAATTTGAAGTTTATACCTGGCAAATATAAGTTTGCCATATAGAAACATTATTTGAGCGTAAATAAATTACTATGCCTATGTATACTAATTATTTAGAATGCAGATTTTGATTAAATTAACTCGAACTGTAATTTATTTAACTTTACGTAATGAATGGTAAAATTAAATCTCAAAAAATGGTTCTAGTTTTGAGATATATATATATTAATATAAATCAACTGTATAATTAGAAAACGGATCTAGAAATATACATGAAAAATAACTTTTATCGAATTTATCGCTTCTGGTGAACCGAGTTTAACTTATTGTTGGGCTTTAACTTGTTTTTTTTGCGCCAAATCTTTCCCAGAAAAATAACGCTTTACCCAACCAAGTTTAAATAATGAACGGTTTTTCCTAAAATTTATGCCATAAGCTCTCTTCGTTTTATTTATCGCATATTTCTAGGAGTCACCATAAAACGGCCTTATCTGAAGTGAAAAATTTAACATATACCGGTATTTATCGACTGTATAACACATAAAATTGATTTTTCAATAATTATATCGCAAACTTTTTCCTTTGTATTTCTTATCCTTAAAGATTACTGTTTTTTTCGTGTTACCATATTTCTTCGTAGTCTTTGCGAAGTTTTTTTCCTGGTGTTTACTGTATTTTTTTAAGCGATTAAACTATTTTTTATTATTTTTTTACGCTGCCATATATTAAGCGTCTAATGGATGCACAAAACTTTTGACATTTTAAAATTGATGGCAAGTCATAAATAAAAATGGAAATAAAAACGCTGTTTTTAAAAATCAGTTTTCGTTTTTCTTATTCTTTTTTCGTTTTCTCCCTCTCTTTCTCTCTATATCTAAAATAAATTATGGACAGTGTTTTGGATGCAATTTCTTCCAATGGTTTTTCTTCTTTACTACCATTGAGCCACAAGAATAAAAGAAAAAAGTGCTGATTAATAGGTTTGTGTGCGTGTGTGTGTGTCACGTGCACACCAAAGACAAAGTGGAAAAGAGAGTTTAGAATATCCACACACCACCGCAAAAAAAAACTTTTTTATTCGGAATCTTTATTTTTACCCGATTTTATAGTTAATTGAATTTTTTCCTTACTACTACTTCAAAGTTGTTTTTCTAGAGATTTTCGTAGATTTTCAACAGTAAATGAGATATTGACTGAACATTGTTGGAAACTCAGCGACGAGTTATAAAAATAACTCTCATATATTTATTTTCGAATATTCCTCTTTTCTCTTACTTTTTTCAAATATATAAGAAGAAATCTTTAAACAACTACGCAGTATTTTCGATGACTTACGGATTGATTTTTATATTAAATGTATTTTAGATTTATATATATTTTTTATTTATTATTAATACAGTTTTTTTTCATAAAAGCAAACAACACTATAATTTTATTACCGTTTACTACGACTACTGTCAGAATAGAGCTGAAGAGGTTTAGTCTCGGGAGAAAACTTTTTTTAATATTAAAAAACACTTTTATGAATATTAATATTTTTTAGTTCTATATAAATATAAATATATATATATATCAAAAAGTAAAGAATAAATTTTCCTTTTTTATTAAATTATTTTCCCCTTGAATTAGAGTTTCTATACGTATTATGAATTAAAATAACGGTTTTAGTAATACTTAAGTGCAAAGAAGTGTTGTGTTCGATGTGTACAGTACAGAATGTGTGCGAAAAATATATGGATATTTGCGAAAAAGATGGTGTTTTTCACTGATAAACGCAGATACACGCACAATAGAGAAAACTATAAACCAAACGTAAAGACGTTATAAGATTCCGTTAGTAATGAATCGAAAGGCAAGAAAAAATAAATAACAGCGTATGAATTGGAAAGATAAGCCTCGAGTCATCCTATTGTTAATTGTCATATAAAGTGATGTATTGTTTGCAGTGTTCACTAGTATACCTATAGATGGTACATATACGAAAATCGTATGATTAACTCTGCTGGCGATCAATTGCCCGCAAAGCTAGAAATAGTGGTTATTATAGAAGAAGTTATTTCTGTGTGACGCGTTAGTTGTTAGCCATGAATGTCAGCCAGAGTTCAATAGGCGACCAATTTCAGTGTCGTCAACATATTATTTACATGGTAAACTTCCATTTTCCCATAGCTTTTTGTACTATAAATTGCCTAACCGTTTTTGAATTTTGTACAGCGTGAGTTGCAGAACTCGATACATAGGAATATTAAAAACCAATAACAGGCCAGTAAGAAATACACAGAACAATAAAACCCTTCCCTATGTATCGAGTTCTGCAACTCACGCTGTACAAGTATATAATTACTAATTGCCGCCATTTTTTCAGTTACTCTTTAGTTTTTGTGCAGTTTAGTTGTGATTTAAAAAGTTCCTTAAATTTTAATTTTTTTTTTAATTTTTAAATTATTAAATATATTAAATCTTCATAAGTCGCCTGATGATGACTAGAAGTGTCTAAACGTTGCGCAAATTATACGTTAAACTGTCGTGTATTAAAATCAAAAATTCAAAATAAAAATTAGTTTGTTTACGGCACACATTAATAAATCCCAGACAGACAGACATATGAGGCATGCCTAACACAGCTTTGAAGATTTTTAACTCGGTTCTATACTCATTTAAAATGACTAACAAATCATTCAAATAATAATCATAATATTTTAATTTACTAAAAGTCCGAATCTAATACAAGTTGTATTATACAATATGCTTATTGTTTTAAACTTTAAAAATGTAAATGTATTTTCAATTCCATTATAGTTAGTCGTTCGGTGTACATTTTTAATTAATAATTACTCTTTTTTTGAATATGAGAAAACTCTTTCACTAAATATTAGAAAATATTTCTGACGTATAAGAGTTTCAATTTTGATTTTATATTTAGTTTTTTTTCTTGAATTATGTTTTATTGATAAACAGCCATAACTTTCGAGTTTGAAACACTGAGTTTACTAGAATTATTTTGTGGATTATTTGTATAGTTACTGTTATCAAAAATTCTGAAGCGTTAGATTAAGTTTTTGCATTCTTACCAAATAGTTTCAAAAATTATTTTTCTCTCAAGGTATGGTAAATGCCTGATTGGTTAAGCGATAATCGATATTTTAAATAATTAATTTTTAACTGCTAATTAAAATCAAAAATATTACAGTATTAAGTTATTTAGATAATTGGTAGAGTTTGAGATCGGTTAAGTTTGTGAATATGAACCTGTGGGTACCCGCAGAAAGTGGGCTATTTTTAGTTTAAATATAAAACTAAAAATTACTGATTAATGTTATAGCACTTCTGCCTTACTATACCCATCTTTAACCTGACGCAACTCTAAATAGACCCAACGTTAGCCAGACCCAACTATAACCTGCCCGAACTCACTCTACCCAACTTTAACCTGACCCATCTTTAACCCAGCTAGAACTTATTCCAACTCGAACACCGATCAGCACCAGAGTAATCTCGAAACTCACCCGACTGATCCAGAACCTTACCCGATTGATCCAGAACCTTATATGACTGATCCCAAACCATACCCGACTGATCCCGATCACCACCCTAATGTTCCCGAACCCCACCCGACTGATTCCGAAGCACACTCGACTAATCCCGACCCCACCCGACTGTTCCCGAATCACCCCCTGGCTAATCGCGAACCCCACCCGCCTGATCCCGGACCCCATTTTTTAGGGGGGTCCCACCACCTCGATACACTCTTCGAGCTAAATTCAATGATATAGGGGACGAAACCAGTATCAGCGACTAGGGGAGGGGTCTATAAAGTGTATCACACACACAGAACTTTGAACAATGTATATATGATTCTATTAATTTGCTATAAGCTCAAAACTCAATTGAAAACCCTCAAGTCTTTAAGAATTTTAAGCTCCAAACTATAAATAACCGATTCTAGAAACGTACAGATACTACACCGCCACTGAGAGTATAATAACGCTCAGATGGACATCAAATCTATAAACATAAACATTTCTTTGAAAGCGAAATAAAATATTAAATTAAAATTACAAAAAAAACAAATTTGCACAAAGTCAGAAAAAAATAATGTATAGAAGTTTTACAAGAGCAATATTTTGATTGAGAAATGTTTTATTTTATTCTAAACCAAAATAATTAGCATTTATAAAGCTTGGGCTCTTAACTAAAATTTTTACTTCAATGGATAAATCATTAATTTCATTGGAAAGAATTCCAACAAATCTTTATTTTTTAAATTAAATTTGTTTAAGGCAAAGATTGCTTTTCATTTATAAGTATTTATAACTAAAGAGCGGATTTTGACATAAAAGATTATAAAAGAATAAAAAGCATATTTTAAAGTATTTAACAAAAAAGAATATTCGAATATTTTTTTGCATATTTACTGATAAAAGAATATTTAAGGCATATTTTGTACTTTTGACTCCTAAATTCTAATTAAATAAGTTTGAAGTCACCCTTTTATTACTGTCTTTCAAGAAATTTTAGGCAATAAAGTATAAGCAAAATTGAGACATTTACCAAGTTTTACATTCTAAAATCTTTGAAGAAAGGAAAACTCTAAGATAGTTGTATCGGGTTATTAAAATGGGAAGAAGCAAAACATTACTAAAAACTAAGTTTCAAAATTTGGAAAAGATATGTTACAAAAGTTTCAATTACAAACATTTTCAAAAAATTCTCTTTGGAAGAAGAGAAAATTCAACGGTGGAAAACTTATATATGCTTATGGTTGTTAATAACAACCTAATTTGATGTAAATATAAAAGATTATAAAAGAATATTTGAACATTTTTTGAGAATAAATATTCGCATATTTTAAGATTTTTGGAGAATATAAATCCGCTCTTAAGTAATTATTTATAATTAAGCTACCGATGAATATCCATTCGCTGACACTTCCCAATTGGTGGTTGTAATTATCCAAAATTATGCACACACTAATCTCTGCAGAGCGGGTATGCGGATGTCAACTGTGTAAATGTTGGGGATGTGGGTGTTAACGGGATGGTTAACATTGTATTAATTTGCGTCAAATGTTTTGCGCGCTGCTCTAGTATATGCAATTTAAAAGGAACATTATTTTGCATGGTTTATGCTATACGTAACTTGTAAGTTAAATACGCGATTAAAAGGAAATGTAATGTACTAAATGTATGGTAATGGACAAAATTCTTTTGACATTCATTACTACTAAGTTGTTATGAGTTGTTCGCCAACGTAATTCGGGCAGTTGGGGTAATTTTAAAATATTTGAGTCGAGCGGAGTCGAACGGTAATAGTACTCAGCTTATGTTTTTGAACATGTCAATGCATTTTGACTAATATTAGCCTTTATTTTAATATTAAAAATATAAAACTACCGTATGTTTTAAATT
>JAQIXJ010004804.1:0-10256 GCA_034700185.1 Phthiracarus laevigatus | reverse complement strand
CCTTATTGTATATACTTTTTAAAAACGCTCTAACTGACTATGACCTACTTAGGTTTTATTTTGCGGTATCGGTATAAAGGAAACAGTCAACACTGACCGCTTCAATATAACTTTTACTTTGCAAGCAGTATAATTTTAATTCAAAATTGAACTCAGTTTTTGTTTTGATCCTTCACAGACAAAATATTGCTAATTTTAGTTTCAGTTAATTTTTAAATAATTTCAGAAATCATTTGAATTCACGTTTAGAACGCGAATTTATATTCATTGTTTAATTCAGTTTGTGTCGTATAATCATCAATACATATTTTTGTACTTTTATAATCATTTGTTGTACTTATCAATAAAAACTTATTTAAAACTTCACTTCGCGTGCTGTCGAAACCTCATTGACGAACAGTTGGATTACGTTAGAAGACGGAACCCAACTCTAAGGTATAAATTTACGTAAAGCCTAGCGAGTAATCTATTAGCAAATAGCTAACTGGTGGACACCCCCATAACCCTCTAACTACTGTCGGACGATAGCCAGATCACGTGTATGGAACACGCGTTCTGCAAACCAGCGTTGAGTTAGAGATAGTAATTTATATCTGCGAGTAATCACTCGAGTGTAACGCCTTTGCGAAACAAACTGCAGATTTAGTCTGTAGTTCGTTCCACATTGATTATAAATTTCTAATAAGTTTTTGTGGGAATATTAATCTGTTGCTACCGTATTTTAGGGACTATAGCCCGCACCAGTTGTATAACCCGCATGGCAAATAAAGATAAAAATAAAATTTTAGTTGTATAGCCAGCCAGCAGTAATATACTTGAAGCATTTAGTATCGAATCAAATGAGGATTTCTACAATTTTTAGACTTTATTTTAATGTTAAAATTAATAATGTTAAAGAGGCATAGCAGCAAAGTCATCACATTAAATTTTTGTAAATAAGATTTTAAATTTATTGCACAAGTTTTAGCCCGAAATCGCTTAATTTGAAACTCTCCCAAACGCCAATACATTCAGTCGGACAAAACAGTCAAACATAAGTCAACTAACGGAGGAATGTTTTCGAGTGTATTAAGTTTTACGTGCGTAAGATATGCTTTAAGACTTTTCAAGAACAGTTAGTTTACAACTATTTGTTTGATTGAAAAAGAAGTGCTGAAAAATTTAAGCCTTAGTGAAGTGGCTGCAAACGCCGCTCCCCTGTTAACCCTGAGCAGCCTAATTAATGCTAAAAGCAGTGGCACGACATTAACCATATGGCACGCCATTTATCATTTTTATTGCTTTATGTTCTAAGAATTGTTTTATTGCTAACGGACTTTCAAGACCCAACGAACGATAGATTCGAATTAACGAATGGGATTAACAAGTTTACGCGAATATATGGATGGAATCATCAGACGAGCGAGCACTCAGTCGTTGGCCTTAAAAATCGACAGTTGCCGATCAATACTCTTATGTTCAATTATATTATTTTATTGTAATCAAAACTTATATTATAAAAGTGCCTTTATGTTACATGCGTGCCTTTCTCATATTCATTATTCTTTTATTTACGATTTGTATTTTGAATTTCATTTAATAAACATTTTAAGACTTTAACAAAGACGACATTATTACGGTAAACTTTAGAGAACGGGCGGTCCGAAGCCGTTCCGACCAGAACGGGGTTTACACTTAGAAACGTTTAAAAAAATTACGAAATTGTAATTATAAATATTGTGATACAGAAGAAAAAAGTAAGTTTTTGAATAATGTTTAAATTTTTTTTAACTTGATTTTTTATTTTTATTGCCCGCATCAGATGTATAGCTCGCATAGCATATAATTTTTAGGTATACAAGTTTTTTTTCTTGTATAGCCCGCGTGCTATAGTCCCTAAAATACGGTATTTGTTTACGTAAACAGGTGTTATAATCATTTATTGTTTTATGTTATAGCGACATGTAATTAATACCTCGAGGTATAACCACATGTCGAAAGTAATTTTTTATATTTTCTAAAATTATGGTCCTCTCACACTATAACGACATGTCGTTGTTTATTAGGTAATACGGTATTTAAGATCATAAATACTGTATCATAAGTTGCATAATAAGAATAATAACAAAAATAAATATTTAAAAGCGTGTGTGTTTTCGGTGATAGACGCTTATCTGAAATAGTTTTCATGTCAGTTAAAGCTAAATATACCCTAATATTGAAATTTTAAAGTATTTTAATAATCATTTTATACAAAAAGATAACATAACATAAAATTAATACATATTAACTGTTTTTTGAATTGTTTGGTTACATTATTATAGTGATAGTTTTGAAATGATATAAAACAAATAAGATTATTTTTATGTATCTTCAATTGATGTAAACCTGTCCACCTGTTCTTGCGATAATAAACTTCCTTCGCATTCTAGTTTACCGATAACATTGATTTCTCGTGACAATATAAATTGCCAAATATCTGTGCCGTGAAATATTCCTTTTAAGTCGTACATAAAATTATTAAAAGAATTTGGTTGATTACGCGAAATCGATTCATCGCGATAACAATCAAGAAAGTGTAAAGCTTTCTCGATGTACTGGTATTCTTTGCATTCTAAGCCATCTCTGATAGTTGACTCAATCTTATCGCATATTTCGCTAAATGAAAGTTCAGATTTCATATAAACATTAAATTCGTCATTTTCTGCTTTTATTTCAGAACTAACAGGTAATTCTAAAATTTCTTCCAATCGTTGTTTCTTAGATTGCGAAGCACTTGCATCGGAATCATTATTTGAATCAATTCTTTTTGGTTGTTTCTTCTCTTTAATAACTTCTAAAGTAAATTTTTGGCTAACCTTTCGCAAAGCGTTTTCAGCATTTTGGCGTATCTTATATGGTGTATCAATAATATCTTTCAATTGTTTAGAAGGAGGTATATTTGTAAGCTTAGCGTTATTTGAATAACTATTACATAAGCATTGATACCAATGTTGAAAATATGGATTATCAATATTTTCGCTCAGAAAAGCTTCGCCCTCTTCTCCGTCTTCGTCTATTCCTGCACTCATGAGATCCATCGCATCAATCAATTCGTCAATTGCGCCCATTTGTTCAGTTGACGGACAATACTGAGGTTTTGCTTCTAAAGAAGGGAAACGATACTGGCGAATGTCTTCGCTGAATGGCAATTGAATGTAAACAAGAATTAAATCTTTATTTTCAGTATGTGGAAACAAATAACCGATTTGTGGCGCAGTCCCGTTCAAATATGCATATCGAACGATAGCCACTGTCTGTGTTTCGTATAGCGCTCGAACCAAAGCTTGAAACCCGTATTTACCATTACGATTACGCGGATCTGATATAACAAACATTGTTTTGTGTCCAATCCTATACGATGGTAATATATTGTGGAATGATGTAAATCCGATAACTTTTAATCCCTTTTCAGATGATTTATATGCAAACATCTGTTTATCTTCATCAGTGAATGGAACTAAAGTAGAACCATAGCGATAAGCTTGTATTATGTCTTCTTTATCGACTTCGCGCATCAACTCATCTTCTCGTTGTCGATAAGTGACAACCTTTTCGATGCCAGTTTCATTTAATTTGTTCATTGCCGGTATATTTGGCTTCTGATCAATAGCATCATCACTAATAGATTCCTTCTTAACAGTTAAATCGTCATTATTATCTGTTGTGGTTGAACCCAAAATAGTTTCTTTTCCGGATTTCCGTTTATACTCAGTCACTTTGATATAACCAGCGATTGGCAAATTTACTGAATTATCTCCTTTTCCAATCTCCAAATAAGAATACCACGCAGAAGATGTTATCTTTTTACACTCAAATTTGTCAAAAGATTTATTTGCATCTCCAATGTCATAACACAACCAATTTGAATTTTTCGCGATTATTTTTAGCATTTCATCGCGTAGTGTATTGTTTTCTTGTGAAATTTGATCGCATCTATAAAATTATATTAAAACTCTTCATAATTACGCTAAAAAGTATTTTCTAACTTAACGTTACATAAGAATAAGTTGAATATTGTTTTCGTCAAATTTAACATTAATTAAACTCTCAAAGCAATCGATGTCTTCGCGATTAATATTTCCAAAATCAGTAAACAATGCCAATTTGATGGCAGAAAATTTTTGCCCTTTGGTTAAATCGCCCAATGCATTGCAAGCTTCTGTTAAAGCATCAATAACTACAAAAATAACTTAAGTTAATATCATTTAATAGATTTGATTATATTTAAAAACTTTTAACTTACGATTAGTTTCAATATCTGTGCCATTAATTTGCGAAACGTATTGCAACAAATGAAATGTTGGCAGAGATAAACTTTTATGCAAATGAATAAATTGAAAATTAAAACGCGATGCGTAATTTGAATGGGTTTGCGAATCAGTTTCTGTGGAAAACTGCATCAATACGTATTCATTTTTAGTTTCGGCAAATATTTTCTGTTTAATAATATTAGCGATGCATGTTTTTGAGAGCGAAAGCATAGTGTCATTGCTGTTACCATACAGTCTGGACATAGATTTACCGCAATCTAATAGCAAACAAATCGCTTCCTTAAAACAAATTAAACATTTATTAAATTATTAATATTTTATACAATTTGTTTTATTAACTCAAATTAATATTTTTAATTTCATCGAAATAATTAAAAAATATTGAGTTTGTTATATATACATCGAATTAACCCGTAAAAACTAATTATGACAACCTTTAATAAAATTTAATAATCTGTAAAGTTTATTAAATTAAATCTAATAAATTGTATGATATATGCTGTATTAAAATCATATTAAAATTACAATATATAAATCTATTTAAAATTGTAAATACAATTAAAATAAAAATAATCTTACTTTCTGTCCGCGAACTGACATTATATTAATTTAGTTTATTAGTGAATAACTAATAACACTATATATTTGACTTAATTTTTAATTAATTCAAAGTATTACAACTAAACATTTACAACTAAAATTGAAAACCAATTTTAACATTTATTTGTGATGCAATTCCAACAGAAAACACAAAGTTTTTGTTTATGCATTGGAGGCGTAATCCTCATAATAGTTGCGCCAATGAGCTCACATGTTCTACTCTTGGTTTTGAAATATTTTACGGCTTTTAGTGGCTGTTAGTCATTATTTTTACTCGTTTAAATCAATTAGAATTTATATTTATTATTTCTTTAACACTATTAAATATATTATAATAACTCAAATTCCATGTTTATTTTCTATATTAACATAATTATAGAATTTTTTAAAATTTATCTAAAAAACAAAGCATATTTGAAAAACTAAAGCATCAAAACTCGAGTTTTTCTTAACACTGAGGCTCTAGTTTATATTAAGTTGAATACCTCTCCTTTTGGACTTATGAACATTATTAAATTTATTTGTGCGTTACACAAGAGTTGCGTAAATATCGCAACTTTAACGCAAAATTCTAAGTTTGTTTTATTTATATTTAGGGCAAGGATTTTCCAGGACTAAAAACTGGTCAAAACGGTAGGGAACCGGGAACAAAAATGTATTAAAAGTGGGAATAGAATCCGGGAACTAAAGTTCATTTTTATTGCGATCAAAAAATAATAATCTCCAATGAATGTCCAACTGAAATACATATTACATTGTACCTTCCAATACCAAAACAGAAATTTTTAGTAGCCAGTGGCTTGATAGCAATTGTGTATGAACAGCTGATGCACTTCACTCATTTTTATTAATTACAGACATTTACATAGAGGTGGAAAAGTGAAAACCTTTTAATATTAGAGTATTGTCCTGCCCAGACCTGTTTTATGGAATATTTAAATTGTCCGTTTCTGTAATAAAGCTATTTTATTTTTTATCAATATAAAATTATCAATTTATCGAATTAAAACATTTATTTAATTTTCATTGATTAAAACTCTATACCTGTACATAAGATTCAATATAAATACTTTCACTGAAATGTCATAAATGGAAAAAATTAAAATTGTATGTTGATTACACATAATACATTGATCATTTATTGAATTTATGGAATTAGTCAACGAATTTTACAATGCCGTAAAAATTCCGAACCTATCCTTTCCCACCCATTTTTTCAGGTTTAACTTATAGTTTAACTACGAGTCAACAACAACTATATCTGTTTGATATGTTATAAAATAGAGGGCGCTTTATCCGCAATAAATGCTGTGTCACGAAACTAATAACTATTTTCACATAAATTTGATAATAGCATTGTTAATCAAAAATGTATCCCAAACTAACCATTACGTCTGCGAGTGGTATTATATCGCTGTTAGACGAAGATAGGAATGAATTAAAAGAGTTTGCGCTCAATAAACTCAATTCAGTTGTGGACGAATTTTGGGCAGAAATATCGGAGATAATCGAGAAAATCGAGATTCTATACGAAGACGAGAACTTTAATGAACGAAAATTAGCGGCTTTGGTCGCTTCCAAAGTTTATTACCATTTGGGTTCGTTCGACGAGTCTCTACAATACGCTTTGGGTGCCGGAGATCTGTTTGACGTGAATCAGAGCACCGAATACGTGGAAACAATAATAGCGAAGTGTATCGATCATTACACTAGTCTTCGAGTGGAAAACTTCTCCAATGATAATAATAAATACGTTGCGATCGATAATCGTTTGGAACATATCGTTAACCGAATGTTTGACCGATGTTTCGAACACTTGCAGTACAAGCAAGCGATTGGTATATCGCTTGAAACGCGACGAATGGACATATTCGAGAGAGCGATCATAGAGTCGGGAGATGTGTGTTCAATGCTTACGTATGCTTTCAAGATTACCATGTCTTTGATGGAGAATCGAAACTTTCGAAACGATGTTTTGAAGATATTGGTTCGACTCTATCGTAACTTAGATGTTCCCGATTACGTCAATATGACTCAGTGCCTCATATTCTTGGATAACGCGGAATCTGTGGCCGAAGTGTTGGACAGATTAAGTCGCGGTAATGAAGACAATGCACTGATGGCGTATCAAATTGCGTTTGATTTGTACGAAAGTGCAACACAACAGTTCTTGTCGCGCGTATTACAAGCTATACGTACAACGGCTCCAATTCCTTCATTGGTCGGCATTATCACCAAAGTATCGAATCCTTCAAAACCAAGTGCTAGTAATGAGACGACTGAACCAACAACTGTGGAACGCATGGAAACCGATGAACAGTTGTCTCCGTCCGCCACATCTGATACGAACGAAACCACTCCTAAATCGGAAATTCCTGTACCAAAGAGGGAGGAATTAAGTGATGAAGAAAAACAAAGACAAGAAAGACTTGAAAAATTAGCGGTTATTTTAAGCGGTGAAACGACAATTGGTCTTCAATTGCAATTTCTTATCCGCAATAATCATTCAGATCTTTTAATATTAAAGCAAACGAAAGATGCGGTTCGTAATTCAGTTTGTCATAACGCAACTGTAATCGCGAACGCACTGATGCATTGTGGAACAACTAGTGACCAATTTCTTCGCGATAATCTTGACTGGTTGGCGCGTGCCGTCAATTGGGCTAAATTTTCAGCCACTGCTAGCCTTGGAGTCATTCATATACGACACGAAAAAGAGGCCTTACATCTTATGTCATCCTATCTTCCAAAAGACTCTGGTCCTGGAAGTGGTTATACCGAAGGTTTTCATTTCATTATTTTCTTATCTTCTTATAATATAAATTACTTATAACATTAATGTAAATTATATTTAGTAAATATGTAATTTATTATTTCGTATTACTCGTGATCGCAAGTAAGCGATAAAATTTATAAAATTGCGTTTGGGTTACTCAAGACCATGGTGTGTCCCAGATTGGGCTGTCGAAGAGGGAGATTATCCCTTTGGAATTTTCATAAAGTTGACCACATCCTAAAATTTTTAATTTCTATGACATTGGAGTACAATTTCGACTTGTTTTGAGAGGTGAAATGTTTAAGACGAAGTTATTTCTCGGATATTTGTTCAGCGAACCTCAATCGACCAGTAAATAATAATGAAACACCAGAACAGAACTAATAATAAGCGTGAGGCCCATATTATAGATATGTTAAAAGTAATAAACTAGAAAACCCGTTAATTATCTGAAAACCCGCCCACTTATATTTAAATTAGCCTATATTATCAATTATTAAATTACGATTTCAAAAATTGTAAATCTGGATTTCTGTTTCAACTCTGGTTTAGAATAATAAGTTTAACTAAGTATATTAAGAATGAATCCGAATCGATAAATTTTTTAAAAATGAGCATATTTTTTTGGCTGTAAAATTTTATTTACGCGAGATCGCGAGTAATATGTTGGTATAATAAGAATATAATCGATAATTGTTGATATATTTACTATATCTTATGAGTTAATATAATGATTTTAAATATAATTTTAATTGAATTGAAATTTGAATTAGGCGGTGGTTTATATGCTTTGGGATTAATTCATGCAAACCATGGCGGAGCTATTATTGACTACTTATTAAATCAACTTAAAGACGCTACTAATGAATCGATTCGACACGGAGGCTGCCTTGGACTCGGTTTAGCTGCTATGGGAACAAATCGAAACGATGTTTATGAACAAGTATTTTATCAAACTTAATAGAAATTTTTGTTAAATCGTATTAAATCGTATTTTTAGTTAAAATTCAATTTATATCAAGACGATGCTGTGACAGGAGAAGCAGCAGGCATTTCAATGGGTTTAGTGATGTTAGGTTCGAAATCTGCCACAGCTATCGAAGATATGGTCGCTTACGCTCAGGAGACGCAACACGAAAAAATTTTGCGCGGTTTAGCTGTTGGTATTAGTTTAACAATGTTTGGCCGTTTAGAAGAAGCGGATACACTTATCGATAGTTTATGTCGCGATAAAGATGCTCTGCTTCGTCGATCTGGTATGCATACGATTGCTATGGCTTATTGTGGTACTGGTAATAATAAAGCCATTCGAAAGTTATTGCACATCGCTGTCAGTGATGTTAACGACGACGTTCGTAGAGCTGCTGTTGAAGCCATAGGTTTTATATTATTTAGAACACCAGAACAGTGTCCGAGTGTTGTATCGCTATTGTCTGAAAGCTATAATCCGCACGTAAGATATGGCGCTGCGATGGCATTAGGAATATGTTGTGCTGGTTCTGGCAATAAAGAAGCCATCGCTTTATTGGAACCTATGACTAACGATCCCGTCAATTACGTACGACAGGGAGCTTTAATCGCTTCATCGTTAATACTTGTTCAACAAACCGAAGCACTTTGCCCTAAAGTCAAAGATTATCGCCAACTTTACTCAAAAGTAATTAGTGACAAACACGATGACATTATGGCCAAATTTGGTGCGATTCTGGCGCAGGGTATTATAGACGCTGGCGGTCGCAATGTCACCGTATCTCTTCAATCGAGGACTGGACACACAAATGTGGCCGCTGTTGTAGGAATGCTTGTTTTCACCCAATTTTGGTATTGGTTTCCATTATCACATTTTATAGCGTTAACATTCACTCCCACTTGTATTATTGGTCTCAATTCTAATTTAAAAATGCCAAAACTAGAATATAAGTCTAACGCTAAACCATCGCTTTTTGCTTATCCCGCACCGCTCGAAGAGAAGAAAGAGAAGGAACGTGAGAAAATTTCTACTGCTGTGCTCTCTATCACAGCAAAAGCTAAGAAAAAAGAGGCCGAAAAGAAAGAAAGCAAAGAAACTGAGAAAAAGGAAAAAGAAGAAAAAATGGAAGTCGACGAGAGTACGGCTCAAAAGATTATCGAAACGGCAGACAAGAAGGATAGCAAAACAAAAGATAGCAAAGAGAAAGAGATTGAACCAAATTTCGAAAATCTTTCAAATCCAGCGCGAGTTCTGAGGCAACAGCTAAAAGTGATTCAAATGAGTGAAGGATCGCGTTATACACCAATTAAAGATTTAACTATTGGAGGAATAATTATGCTCAAAGATAATAAGAAAAGCGAGGATGAAGTGCTTGTCGAACCGGTGGCTGCCGGCGGACCTAAAATAGAAGACGAACAGGAACCTGAACCGCCTGAACCTTTTGAATACACTGAAGATTAAATGTTTGATAAAATATATTCTGTAATTGCTTTTTAGTTTTTATTTATTCAAATAATTCAATATAATTATTGTTTGAAAAGGGTATTTAAATTTTATTGAAAGCTGCAATGTCTACACTTTGGACCAAATCTTCTAACGCTTCTATTTTTTCAGTTAA
>JAQIXJ010004803.1:0-10258 GCA_034700185.1 Phthiracarus laevigatus | reverse complement strand
TACAGTGAAATTACTGTAATAAAGATAAGTTTGAATTATGCCCCGCCTCTGCTGCTTATATTTTGGTAAACGCTGTAGAAAGCTCAGTAACAAAACTCTCCCCAAATGCCTTAAAACTTTTCAACTAAAAAAGTTTATATTCATTTTATATTGCTCTTCATATATAAAAGTATAATTTCATTTTCACATCAAATCAAAATAATACTTATAAAAGATATTGTGATAAATAAGCTGTGATTACTAATCCCTCGAGACGTCAAATCTATTCACAAATTAGTGATAACATACTTTGATTTACAACAGAAAAAAATTTAAGAATATGCTCTCAATCAACGATAAAACAATAATCAATGTTTTGTAACTAATTTACTTATACTGTATTAACTACGATATACTAAAACTGCATTTTTATGCGTATTTACAGTAAATAACTGAAACTAAAATCTAAAATAATGAATCATCACAATTATTACTAAATACTAAAATGTTTTTTAATTGGCCCTCATATATACAAATCTGATCTAAAAGTATTATAATTAAAATTTTTTAAGGCTTATTTTCATGTACTTTTAAAAAATAAAACAACATAATTCAAGTTAAAACTCATAAATTACTTTTAGTTTAACTTTTAAATGCTTTTATTTAGACTTAAGACTTTTGATCATAGCAACTTTAAAAATTATGAAAACTTTAACTTATAATAATGAAAACAGATGTGAATAAAAAAATTATTTTAAAACAACATAATTTTGTTACATTTATTTAATAACAGAGAATTTTATCGAGTTTTATGAAGAATTAAGTCTAATATATATGTTTCAAACAATACTGACTCGTAAATAAAATCCTTTACATATCTGTGGACTTTATACGATTGAGTACCTGTGTTGTTATGCAGAAATAAAGATATATAGTATTTAATGAGTCATTATTAATGACTAACACATTCCCTACAGTATTTATCTCTAATGGCGTTAAATTTTAGACAATAACCAACAATCAAAAAGAGTTAACTTCGATTTTAAGATTGATTCAATACAAAATGTTAACATAAATTAATCATTCCATTTTCTTTCTCGAGAATAATATTAACGCAGTTAACAGTTTATCTGTTTAAATTTTTCTAATAAACTTCTAATGATACTAAAAATTAAATTTATTTTGACTACACTTGATTAGGGGTAAAAATTTCCTTGTTAATCCCGGTTGTTTCCCTTGATCTGGTGGCCGGTAGATTAATATACTAATTTCTATTAAAATATAATATATCATGAAAGTGTTCATGTTTATTTTGTGCATATCATTTATAGATTACTTTAGTGAAATTTTGGCTGACGCCTGAAATGAGTAGTTCGAGCACATTAGGTGGAGAGTGTAAGCATTTCACTATACTGTTTTTCATTAGCATCGTTCTCGACTTAGCTTTTATAGCTCAATCCAACCCAAAATAGCGTTTAACCCTTTTATGGCATCCTTTATAGCATAAGCAATCCACGATATAGAGATATAGTAATTAACAGCATATGTTATAGTAACTTACAGTAAAGGTACTAATGGTTTGACTTTTCACAAACCAATACCAACATTAAATTTACGTTCTCAAACTAGACCAATCCATACCATTGCAAAAAATAATGTAAACCAACACCAAACCAAACCATAAACCATAATAAAAATTTTATTCTGTTAACATGGATTTAAAATAATTTTTCTAAAAATACTTAATTATTAGCGTTATATTTTTTTGAAGATTTAAAGCAATCAACAGGTATTTCGACATTAGAAACGAATTAACTATTTACGGAACATTTTATAATTAATAAATTATGTTATTTTAGAAGATTCAGCAAATATACTCTAAAATTATTTATACTATTTTTTGGGTAAATGGTTTAATGGTTTGAAAATGGGTTGCTTTTTTGGTATTTTCAAACAAATCCAAACAAAAATGTAATAACAAACCAAACCAATCGAAACCGCAAAAATATGGTTAAAACCATTAAACATCCATTAAAAACCAAACCATTAGTATCTTTAACTTACAGTATAAAACATTATAGTTTATAGCAGGGTGTTCCAGAGGGGGTTGACCCCGGTAAACCCCCAAGATTTTCGAAATGTTGACCCCTACCTACAAATGAAAATGAACAATTCAATTTATTTTTAGCCGATGGCAGAAATATTGTCGTTTAAATCCGAGTAGTTTTACCCCCTCTTAAAATTTCGAAAAGTCCGAAAGTAACCCCCAGCCGACACATTGGGACTTCCTTGTTTTGTAAAAGTAGTTTTATTTTCCTCGTTTTGGATCATCTGATTTTTGTTATTGTCATTTGGGGCACATGAGAATGATGCGCATAAGTATGCATAAATTTGCGGACTTATTGCCGCGGGTCTTTAGTTGCAATAAAACTGTCTCAATATATTGAAATCTAAGAGATTACATACACATCAAATCAATAATCCTATTAAAAAATTTACTTGAGCTAAAAATAACATGTAAAATCCTATAGCTTCCTAATTTAATTCTTTTAACTTAAAACTTAGATATTATATCTTATAAAATCATTAAATATTGCGAAAATGTTTACTTCAATTTTGAACTAAAAAATATTTTGAGGCATAAAAACTTAAAATTGCTTATTTTAAAATCATCTATTAGTTAACATTAAAGTAAAATTCTAATAACTAAAACATTTCCACCCGATTTATTCATTTATTTTTAAATAATTGGTAAAATATTAAAATTTCTGGGAATTCCAAGTTTTAGCTTTTTGTTGATATGTATATATATAACAAAAATATTGTAATCAACGAGTTTTAAGGATATACTAATTTTATTTATTCTTCACAACCTTTGCCAACACCCAAGTGAAGCAATGGCGGCCAACAACACACTCTTTTACAATATTCCAGCCGTGATGTTTAGATATAATAATCAAAAGCAATGAGTTGATACCGTTCCATCAATGTATAGAAATGTTCTACTAAGTCACGCCCCACTGTTCAACTATGCTTAACATTTCTATGTATTTAATAACGGTAGAAAAATCATTGATCAAAAGTTATTCAAAAACAAAATGGACTATTACAATTTGAAACGCTTTATTTCTTACCAAAACAAATAACTAAAAAGATAGTTCTAGTTATTTTAAAAGTTACACCTGTTCATGACATTGACATTTGTTCCAATTTCAATTCACCATTCAATTCATTTCCTTATATTCTTATCGTAAATACTTGTATTTTGTTTTCATAACTTGATAAACAGCAATACAAACAGCTATATTGGGCTTATCTTTAAGTATTTCAGCTCAATTTGATAAAATTAGACGTAAAATCTGTAATTTTTAGGTGAAAACTGAATGAAATAGGAAGTATTTTTATTTTGAACATTTATATAAATAAAGTTTCATTGATTCTTTAGATTTTTTTGAAGCTATTAAAAGGTCAACAAAAATAATATTAAAAAATTTATTTTAACAAGATTTAAATACTGATTTAATTTAAATTTTAATTACTTGTATTTTAAGGTGTAATTTTATCAACAAAAAAAAGATTAACTTAAAGCACACATAATATGCATTGCATAGCAAATAAAGCATTTCAGAACTACAGATATTTAATTAAGATAATAATTTTATGATTATTCAGCAAAAAATATTCAAATTACATTAGCCGTCGAATTGTATAAAATAAGAAACGGTATATAATAATTGAACTTATTTGGCCAAATGGCAGTTTTTCATTACTTAAATAGTATTACGATAATTTCAATATACATTTATTTAACATGTTTATGGTTTGTATTTGCATTAAAATTCAATGAAAATTTTATTACTGTTGGCAAAAATGATATTAATATATCGTATGTTAAATACGATGAAAGCAAAAATTCTGGGCCATTTATTTATATATTATTCAGCTATAAAAAAGATGTAAATTATATTGATTACAGCGCTGCTAAAAAATTATTAGTTTGGTCTCATTTGGGCGAAATTAAAATTGTTAAATTAAACAATGAAATATTAAGCGAGTCTGAGGATATAAGAAATTCTAAACAATATTCGATGACGAAGAGGATACATAAAGTCAACGCGTATTTAAACAAATTTACTGTCGATTGGATTCATAACTTGATTTATTATGTTTCCGAAGAAGAGAAACAAATTCTGGCTGCAAATATTTCAGTAACTCACTATAACGCTGTAATCGTGCAAAACACGAATGATATTGTAGGCGATATAAAAGTTGATCCAATAAATCAGTATTTATTTTGGACTCAATGGGGTACTTCACAACAAAGTGTTGAATTAATGCGTTCAAATCTTGACGGCTCTCATCAGAAAATTTTACTCAACAATTCCGTACCAGTAGTCTATAAATTTGCTATTGATTTGACAAAACGAGAAATTTATATATACGATACAATTCTCTATATTATAGATTTTGTTGGCACACATATTAGATCTGTTAATAATATTGTTACGCGTTTACAATCAGTTAATGTAGAATTAGATTATTGCAATAATTATCTATTTATCGCAGACAAGAGCACCGGTTCTGTTACTGTCGTTAACACATCGAATCATGAACTCAATAGCATTGAAGAACTATTCTTAAGTTCAACAACAGTTGATTCATTCAAAGTGGTTAGTACTTCGTGCCAAACCACATATAAAAATGAGATTTTATTATCCGATCAATGCTTAAATAATAATTGTTCACACTTATGCGTTCCAGTAAATGATTCATTTTATAGATGTTTATGTCCACCAAGAGTAAATAGTTATTGTATATCAAAGGTAAAAATTAATATTTTATCCGATTTTGTATGAAACCTTTACTTTGTTATTCAACACAGGTTTATAAAAATTCTGTTATAAACAATTCAACAGTTACACCTAAAATCGCATCAACAGTTAATAAAAATTTTATTACCCCAGAAACGACAAGATCAGAGGTATGTTTCCGTTTTTTTCGATTCTATTCGATTCGATAGCTTTCACAACTTATTCTACTATATAAACTTTTTCAACTTTAGGAAACTTTACCACCAATAGGGCGAATTAGTGGTATTTATATACAGTTTAACTATTTAATTAAAATTTTCAAATAATAATAGAATAATATTTGCAGAAACAATGTCACTTATGCTGTCAATATTGGTAATCATTGGTATAATAGCCTCGATTACTTACACGAAGTTTTATCATATAAAATTGAGTAATATAGTTAATGGTCCACGAAATAAACGACTAAGTAAGAAGTTTTTGTAAAAGAATTATGTAAAATTTATATGTTTCACTAAAGATAGATGATTTGAACAAATTATGTAATCAAAAAAATTTAAGCAATCCATTACATAATTTGATTATTTTATGGATTTTAAATAATTATGCAAATTATTTAAAATTATTAGTTTAAAATTAAGTCCAACGTAATCTAAAGTCTAATATTACTGAAAATTTATCAATAGAAATATAAAAACTAATGTATTTTTTTCAATTACAGATGAAACCAAGCCTGAAATAGACTTTAAAATATTCAGTGAAACGGACGCACCTGAACAGCAAATCGTAATCGACGATACAACTTGTTTAATCAAAACTGATTGCCTCGAACTCGATTTAAGGAATTTGCATAACGATAAAACACTTTATTAAAAAAATAACAAACGCATAAGAGAAGGGTTAAAGAGAGTAAGTATTAACGAGAGAGGGTATTGGCTCAATATTAAGAGAATTAGTTTTTTGCAATTTCATTTCTACGCGCAGAAGTCGAGAAAATCCCAATGAGTTTTGTTTTTTACAAGAATCCAATAATGATAAAGCCTTTCAGATCGGATACGTTGTGATAGGTCATTCCCGAGACCAAAACAAATGGAAAATTAAACGCAAGACAGGGCCTTGCCATACAAAAAGTGTGGGGTCTTTGGAATTTCGATATTTAAAATATTTATCCAAATGTAAATTTCCTAAAATTTAATAGAAGTTAATTCAATAATTTTTTAAGTTTTTATACTTTAATTAAGCTTAATGAACCATTGCTTTTTAATTTAAACCGGAATGGCCTGACAATTTCTAAACCAATTTGTGTGATACTAATGGACTAAATTTGTTTTATGATTATTAAGTAAAAAATATCCTTTAACATATTTATTGTCAAATTTTTTGTATGCCAAAAATAAAACTAATTTTGTTATTATTTTTATTCAGAACTGATTTTCTTCAACTTTAATTAATGACGATAAATAATAATAGTCGAGGAGATAATTAATTGTCAACACATAAAACTACGCCAAAAACAATAAAATCACACGATCCTTGAAGAATGGTATTGAATTATATATATTGTGTCCTCATATTAATTGTCATACGAGAAAGCGCTTAATAATAAAATGATTAACAATCCGTTTGTTTTATTCTATTCGTTTTTGATATAATCATTAAGTTAAACTATGGCTGTTTGCCGGCTACTCAGTGTCTTAAATCACTGTCTACATTACTTTAACAATTAAGATTGATATAATTATAATTATAAATCGACAATGGAGTCCGTGAGTAATCATTGTGGTTGGGGTGGCTTTAATTAGGATACGGGTCATAGGTTTGAGTTCATTTTATTTATTGATTCGTATAATTTTATGAACATTCGTGTTATTTTGGTGATTATGATACTATTGTTTTTTTTATTTTCATGATATGCACAAATATAATTCATAATAAATTAGACGTTACAACAAGAAAATATATAAATTTGAATTTCGGTAAAAATCAATATAAGTAGGATGCCCCCCCGATAGGCCTGAAGGGCAGGTTTGACAATCAATTTATAGGCCCAGAATTTATAGCCCCAGAATTTATAACCCCAGAATTTATAGCCCCAGAATTTAGACCCAGAATTTATAACCCCAGAATTTATAGACACAGAAAGTAGGAGTACCCTGGATATAGCCCCGGCTGTTAAACCTTATAGCCCCCAGATATTATAGACCCAGAATTTATAGGCCCAGAATTTATACCCCCAGAAATAATAGTGCAAAAAAACAAAGACAAAAATTACTAATAAAAATATATTTATTTAAAAAAACTTTATAAAAATATTTTATTTAATAAAAATAAAAAACTAATAATTAAAAACTTTATAAAAAAATTAAAAATAAAAACATTAAAACTTTATAAAAATAAATTTTAATAAATTTGATAAAATATTTAAAAAACAAAAACTAAAAATCTTTATAAAACTTTATAAACAAATTAAGAATTGAATAAATAATAATAAATAATAGTAAATAATGTAAATAAACTATCGAATCTCCTCACATCCATAGCGCAGCACAACTCCCTCTCCTTTTGCCACCTTCCTTGCCTCTCGTCTCCAAACTGGTCCGTGCTCTTTAATGCCACCCTTTTCTTTTCTCTCTTTAATTCCTAGAAATTAAAAAAACAATGCAAAAAAGGTATAAGTAAATTAAAATTTTACCTCTAATGTACATGTAGGCATGTGCGGACTCGTGAATAATTAAATCTCGTAGCTTATCACGAGATTCCGCTGTCGAAATGTCCGCAAAACGATCGTGAATATAAATGCGGACATATTTATAATTAGATGGCATATTAGTCAGCCAAGTTTGGGCCTGATTGCCCTCCTCGATAAACCATTTAGCATCTTTCGCGAAAAAAATGCCTTGAACTACGCGCTAAAGTTAAAAACAATTAATAATTTATATAAAAATTAGGCAATAATTGAAGTTTACATTGTAAATTGAGCCATTATAGTACTTGGCATCAAGAAATCTCAAGTAATTATCGGCAAACGCCTTTGCGCGACCGATATCGGTTGTAATGTCCATATTGTTGGGATAATTAGCAATTGACATATCGCACCACCAACAATAATCCCTAAAGGCTCCCTTTATTACGGGCATATTAATTAATTTAGTAAGAGGAATCGAATTTATAAATTTTAATAGCGCGCGTGTGTGCAGACGATATCGAATGAGTGCTCACCCAGTGTTCGATTTGTGACGTCACTTGTACAGAAAGTACGTTCAGTATATTAGTGGTTTGGGGGTTACAAATATCAAAAAATCAAACGTTATTAACATCATCAAACCAAAGTAGCAAAAACTAAGTTAAGTTAAATTAAATTAAATTAAATTAAATTAAACTAAATTAAATTAAATTAAATTAGTTTAAACATAGGAATTAAAGATAATGACATTTTTTTTACCATTACTAGTCATTTAAAATGACTATTATTATTCCGTAACGATAAATCGCTTTAAAAAATGCAGGTCACGTGTTCGTCATTTAAAATGACTTGTATAACATAATAGTAATATCACTCTATTCACTTTGGCTATTAGTTATGTCACGTTTAAATAAATTTTTTAAATAAAATACCAGAATTGAGGAATCAATCTGTTCAACTCAAATGATAAGATACGAATGAGAGTTTCAATTGAATATTGTTTTTTATATATATTCACAAATCGAACAAACTGTTCAAATATTTCGTTCGATTAAGAATTTAGGAGTTGATCCGTTCGTATCAACACCTAAGACACGAATGAGTGTTATAATGAGCGTCTGTGGTTTATATAGTAGCTCTGTTACAAATTTATCACTAGCCAATCACAGCAAAGTAGCCTAACTATCGTTAACCAATAGAAACTGAGAAATATTAATGGCTCTGGATGTTATAGTATCACTGTGTGTGCTTGTGTGTGTGTGCGTGTGTGCACTAGTGCGTGTGTGCGCATGCGTGGTCACAATATTAGTAGACCGCTATACTAATCGAACACTAAATAGAACACTACGTTATAAGCTGTGACGTGGCATTTTTCCTCATTCTATTCGCAACGTTCTATTTAACTACTTGTTTCGCTCTTATAATAATACAACAATGGCTGAATTAACGATGATTTACGGTAATAAACGATTCGAATTCTATAATTATTTCTGCAAAACGTTTCTTTCGTTCAATTTCAATCCGAATACCGAAATCGGAATCGCGAAAAAATTTGCCGATATTTATTTAGAGTATCTCGATGGCGAATATTTCGATAATACGTTGGCTGGAGTATGCTTTCATTAGAAATAAATTAATTCAAATTATTTGCAAAAAAGATTTTTTATTACAGCACATTCCACAAGGTGTTATATTCGCAGAAGTTGATCCAGAGATCATTGATTCAGACGATTCAGCTAATACTCACGAACAATCTCTCGATGATGGCTCTAAATACGCGCGAATCTTCGTTAAATCAAAATACGCGGACATAATCGATCTCGAGTCTCTTGAAAGACTAAAAGATCTTGTACTTCATGAAAGTATCCACGCATTTCTGTGGCTTAAAGGTACAATAAATTATACTTTTTACAAAATGGAAATTTTAAAAATGTTTTAGATTACCCAAACGATCAACGCGACCACTCGAGCGAATCAAATGCGTGGTATACTTGGGCGCAAAAATTAGCCACATTGGAAAATGTGATCATTCAATATGCCGACAAGATTATATATCCCTAGTTTATTATAGTTTATTTACAAAATTTATTACTTTTATCGTCATTGTTTTTAAAATAATTACTTTATTTATAATTTGTTTACATAATTTTTTACTTTCATTGTTATTGTTTCATAAATTAATTGTCTGTTGACAACAGAAAATAGTTTCATTATTAACTAAAAGTTATAAATTAAAAATAATCTAAAAAAAATAAATTAATAAAACTGATTTTTAAAGAATTAAACTTTTTGTTTATTCATAAAATTTAATTATATTAAGTACTTTAACAAATATTAATACATCATATTAGGAATGGTTTAGAGCTTTATTTATTACTAGTCGGTTTCATCATTACCAAATTCTTCCATAGTTTCTGGTGGTTGAGATGATGTTTCTGACTGATCAAGAAATTGATTTAGAATGTGTTCGCAACAAGATTACGAACATATTGACCCCCAGTTGTGATAACTTCTTGAATTCGTTCCATTACTTCGGTTAATAACTCATAGATAACTACTTTAGGTGCGCGTCTAGTTGGTGTACGTGTAACTCTGCGATTCAATTGTGGAGGGGGTGTCGCTCCAGGATCTGTTACCAAAGCGGGCACGGAATTATCCCACTCCTTCGACTAAGACCAGTAATTCGAATTATATAAAATGTTTGTAATTATAAACATTAAACTAGTCTTTACTCCTTAAGTTATTAAGGATATCATTCAGTTGTGTTATTGATAAACTAAAGTTA
>JAQIXJ010004802.1:0-10258 GCA_034700185.1 Phthiracarus laevigatus | reverse complement strand
CTCCCCCAAATTTAATAATACTATCAAAATATTCTCAATTAAAACCACACGGGTGGCACTGAAGGATGTAGGAGTGCTGGGGGATGCGAGGCACAATTCAAATTTAAACTTGTCTTAGTTTATTCATTCAATTGTGAATAATTATTATTAAACAATTATTTCTTATACACAGATGCAAATAACATTTATGCCTAAATCTACACACACTTGACAATAGAATTAATCATACAACTTTAACCATAAATGCAAGAAATAGTTTATGGTTTCATTTAATGTATGATAGCTACACTACAGCTCAAAATAAATTGTTGATTGTACTAAGAATTCTATTTATATAAATAAATTATTAATAGCATGGGGCAGAGTGGACCATATCCTTATTTTAAAACAAAGTTATTATTCTATTTTGACGTATACAATAATAATCCTAATTCTGAATAATTTAATTTTAAGAAACGCTAATATCGGTGAGAATATCTCTATAATCAGGGAGAAATTGGTCACCATATCAGTGAAAGAGTAATTAAGTAAAACAACACAGTAATGTTAACGCTTACACTTTATGCGCTTTCTATCTATTCTGCTATCATATTATCAAAAGTGTTAATCAATCTTTGAGCCCTTTCACTGTCAACCATTTCACTATCACTATTTAAGTGATTTAATTTAAAAATTAATATTTTTGTCTTCAATTTAGTTAGTTAGTCTTTAATTAGAATATATTATATATATAATTATAACGCATGGAAATCAACGGGAAAAACTAAATTAACTATCAGTTTCATATAAAGGAATATCTCTTACTTAACCATAAGAAAAATCAAAAATTGTCACACAGACAAATGGAAAGAAGTAATTTTACTAAACCATATGCTGATTAGCAAAGTGTCTCTTGAAGTATAGTAATTTAGGATATAAACTAAAAAGTAGAAGGAAATGTGTTCATTTTATTATTGTCATTTCTACTCACATCTCGCATAATATAAACAGTACTATGGTATCCAAACACCACATGAATGAATTCAGTTATTGATATTTATAAAATATTAATATTAAAATACAATAGTTAGAAACCCGCTTCGGGTGGAAATAACATTTTTATGCCCGTATAACAAATTATATTATTTATATTCTCGTAACTGACGGTTAAATGATAATTTTAATTTTTGTTATTTTGTTTTATTATTGCATTTCACACTTAACCTTTTCGGGCAATACAACAATAGGTTAAAAGTTTTTATATTTTGTTAGGTATCGTTTAAATAAAGAGCTTATTTTAATGTTATAGGAGAACGTGTGTGTGTGTGTGTGGGTGGTGTGTGAGAGTGAGTGAGAGAGGGAGAGGGAGAAAGGGAGAGAGAAAGAGGTCATTCTTTTAGTTAATAAGGATAATACATATACAATACATTAACATTTATAATCATAAAACCATAACATAGATAATATATTTATTATATTTTAAAACAAATTATTTTTACCTATTTTATAATTTTAAATCCAAAATAGTGTAAAATAATGCTAGTTTTAAACATTCTAAAATTTATTTATAAATTCTAATTTAGTTCACTATAGCGTGAGTATTGTTGTAAAAAGATAAATTCATATGTTTTTACAATTAAATTGGTAAACTAATATATAGTTAAGCACGTTTGCTGCGCGTTAACATAAATTAATAACTTGGATATCTTTTTTATATTTAAAATTTTTTTAACAATACTCACGCTATGATAAACTACAACCTTAAAGTCATTTCGTTGTTGCAAATGAAATAATAACAAAATTGAAAAGTCAATAATTATTATATCGACGATAAGAATTTCTACGATTGTAATTTCTGAGGTTTCGATTTCTAGGAATATAATTAGTTTTTTGTCATATAAAATTTAAAACTAAAGTATTAGGTTTTTATTTAAATTAGTCTTGAAAAACCTATCGAGCTTCTCAAATGTATTTGACTTATCAAGAATAAAAAGAAACTTCTAAACATTAAACACGATTTTTGTGGACATTCAATCAAATAAACGCTTTATTGATTTTATTAAATTATAATATACTTGAAAAATATCATACAGTATCTTTCGATTAAAGCAGTAAAAGCCGGAAATTTAAAATTATATATATAGGGTGGTGTGTAAAAACAGACAGTCAAATTATCATTAATAAATATTTTAATACAAGATTTAAACTTTTTTAAGGATGAAAACTCTCGATAATTATATTAAATATAATGTTAGTAAAATAATTTTAATTGTTTAAATATTTGAATTTTAATAGACTGAAAACTAGACAGAATATATTTATAGTTTTTTGCAATAGTTTGTTTAATTACCAAATAAAATAATTTTTCAATTATTAAATTTTACAAAGAGGAATATTCTAGAGGATCTATTCTATAGATAGCCAGTTTCATAACTAACTTCTTTACGATGTTTACCTATATTAATCAAAAGCTATAAACTCAATTAAGCCTCTTTTGTTATTTTAAAAAATAATGAGATTTATATTTTGCTCTCATTTACTATCGTCTCCTGTAGTAGTAAAATCTGCTATCTAAGCGATATAACCTAACAATAAAAAACAATATAAAACGGTTTTTATAACAATTTTCGCGCAATAATATTGTTCGGAATTAAGAAATAATAAAATTGTACAATGCAACAATTAAATCTATATAATTAAATAGACAATCTCTCTCTCTCCCTCTCTCTCTCTCTCTCTCCCTCTCTCTCTGTATGTCGCGTTCCCCTACAATACTATTGAGCGCTTTTTAGCTCACTTTGACAAAGTCAGCTATTGGATTTGTGATGTCTGTCCGTCTGGATGGATGTCTGTAGACTTTTTTATAGGTTGCTTTTTTTAAAAATTATAGGAGGCTTTATTTAAAAATTGTAGGAGGCTTTTTAAAAAAATTGTAGGAGGCTTTTTTTAAAAAGTTATGGGAGGATTTTTTTAAAATTCTAGGAAGCTTTTTTTAAAAAATTATAGGAGGCTTCAATTTTTTTCAATTTTTTCAATTTTTTTCATTTTTTGTAATTTTTAGTTCGGTGTAAAATATATTCGGTCAAACTACTCTGATTTAAGCGACACTTTTTCTGAAATCGGACAAAAAACATAAAAAAAACAAGAACGACAGATTCATAGAGAGCTCAATTTTAATAGGCTTATGCATTCTTATGTGACAAATATATTAGTTTTCTAGTCTAGATGGCAATATGAGAAATTCCTTTATTATAGTAAGAATTATGAGAAATCCCTATATTGCAGACATATAAGACTGCGGACACACAGACAGATGGACAGACGGAGGTACGTACAGTGTCAAAAGCATAAGCTCTACTTTTTTAAAAGTGAGCTAAAAATTTTCCATCATAGAGATGTCAATTCTCATTTTTTAAGTTGGGGGATGAGTCAACATTTTGAGATTTCATGTGGGGGAGATAACCCCCTCCAGCCCCATCTGGGACAACCTGATAATAAGTAGTTATGAAAACATGGATGATTTAGGCAAATTAATTTATTATATTTTTCATATATTTTGAGCTGCATATATAAATCACGAGATCAGAACTCACTAAGGAAAGGTTAATAAATTCACATGTACTAATAATCTTAATGTAATTTAAACTAAGAGCGCGAAAATATTATTTCAAATGTTACTCTCGCTTTTATTTAAGCGGACAAAGATGTTGCTGAAATATTTTGAGTTAAAATTTATTTTAGATAGTTTTAAAAATTGCATAATAAAACTTTTTATGATAGATTTTGAAGTTTTAAAAAAATAAATAGTGAATAAAATACGCATAAAAGAAAAGTGAAAAAGCTTTTGAGCAAAAACCTTTTTGGCGAATATTTCATCGTATATTTAATCATCGACTTTTTACATGCACCTGAGCCTTAGGCCAGTTTGATAGTTAGGAAAAATCTTCGATCTTCCAGATAGCAGTAATGCATGAAAGATATATAGTGGATAAAACATTGTACATAAAAAACCAAAATACTATGAAAATAACAGAAACTAAAAAACTAAAATGCATCTTAACGTTTACATTCTTTGTTGAGTGCTATTTATGTGTATAAACAAAAACATTGAAGATTCGCATTTCAATGTATGGATAAAAAAGAAAAATATTTTCTAAAATAGCTAAAGCTTTTTCTGATAGAATTGATTTTTTTTTATTTAAACCCCAAATATTATGATAATGAAAACAATAAATGAGATATGAATCAAAAAATAAGCCATAGTTTATGGCACTTTAATACATACCAATTTAGGATTAAAATTAAACCATTATTTTTAAGTAGAATCTATAATCTAACTTATTTAACAAAAATAAGTTCGCTTAATTAAAACAAATTACTATAAATATTAACAGTTATGAGAAAATGAGCAAAACTATTGTTTAGTCACTAATGATGGCATAAAGCTCAATTTTCATGAGCTTGAGCTTGAATCTATTGAGCTTAAGCTCAAAAACCGAATGCATTGAGCTTAAGCTTCTAATAGGAATAAATAAATGAGCTTGAGCTTACAAAAATAAGATTAAATCTTAGCTTATGTGTGAGCTTGCAATCTTAAATATTTTCCAAAAACTGCATTTAAGTTTTCATCTTTTAACATAAAATTCATTTAGATTCCATGATTTCACTTTTTTGTTTCATTATCACAATCACTTTCAATTATCATAAGCTCAATGCGCTCATCGGTTAAAGGTTGAGCTTGAGCTTACCAAGCTCAAAGGATGGCAAGCTTCGAGCTTCATAATTACACTAAATCTTTCATTTGAGCTTTTTATTAAGCTTCAGCTGGCTTAAGCTAGCTTGTCTGAGCTTGAGCTTTCTGCCATCATTATTAGTCACCCAATAATCCGCATCATTTTGGTATATCGCCAGGAATTTGCTTTGACTCAGCATTAAAGCAATTTTAAACGCAAATTATTTAACTTTTACTAAATTACCCTTTTTTGTTCATTTACGCCTCTTAGAGAATTATAAAGCTTTATGCATACAAAACAAATTACAGAAAAAAGAAAAAGAAATGGAAGAAGAAAAATGAAAAGCTTTCAATTTTTTTCTTACAAATATTAAAGTTAACTAAAAGTTGATAAGAATGAGGCCATAAAAATACTCCATTTAACAATCAATTCACGGGTTATTAAGTAAACTAAATCACAAAAAAATTTTCGAAAACAAGAAAATGGTCTAATTTTTTATTTTTATTAATAAGAAAACCAATAATTTTATTCGGATTTTATTCAAAATAATTATCAAAATATCACAATAAATGAGTGCTTAGTGACTCGCTCTGATATGACATTCTCTGCTCTCTATGGTTCCGATAGAGTTTGACGCTAAACAGCGAACTGAAACAGAGTGTATGTCATGCCGGTAATTATTAAATTATTAGACTAATAGATTCATTTGTCCATCATTCTTAATCAGCATTAAGCTTTCCACTGTAAGTAATGGACTGCCATCCAGTTTCGTCCATTTAATTGTCTGATTAGGATCGCCTGCAAAGACAATGCGAAACATTTAAATTTTGTTATGAAAAGTTAACTTCTAATGATCGCATTTATAGCATATTAACGGTTCATTGATTTAAAAATTTAATTTTATGAATCGGGCAAATGATTTGTTGCGTGCGCTTTAATTAATTAGGAATTTTAATAATCTACAATATTTAATTTACGCAGTAATTTTATTTAAAAGCTATTTTCAATGCTGAATGCACTGGATCATGTTTTAATTTTACATAAATTAAATTTATAATTAATTAGAAAAATCACATGACTAGTGTGTGTAAGTATAAGTTTGAATAGTTTATCTAAAAATTTACTCAAAATTTTTCTAAAACAATTTGTTTGTACAATCAATAAAAGATGAGCTAACAACGTATCGATGGTGGCGTACATAATATTAGTTGTTTCGGTTTTGCTACTAAAATCTGTTTGTTAATTAAATATCTGCACTGCTGTTGACAGGCATTGTAATTTTTGTATATTCTCTGGAATAATACGAGAGAGCAAAAAATAAGGAAAAAAGGTAACATAACTTTTGCGTTGAACGTGATAACAGTTACAGTAACGTTTAGGAACGTATTTTGAGGTTGTATTAAAAACTTTACACTAATCGTTCAACCAAATTCAAAGCTAAATGCAGAGAATAAACAATTCACGGTACGTTCATAGAGTGCTCACTTTTTATAGTTTTATCTAACCTGTTATTTAGAAAAAAATTAATTTATATTTTCTAAAGTTTTCTAAAGGAAAAAATTAACGAATATAAAATACTTGCTAAATTTAATGTTCGAACTAGTGCGGACATGAGGAGTGACAGACGAACGGACATACACAAATCCATAAGCTCGCCTTTGTCTATACAAATTGAACTAAAAAGTGCTCGCTTTATCTCATTATAACTACACTACAAATATAAAAAATACTTTTTCGTTTCTCTGTCCGCAACAACTTATGTCTGCATCGCGGGAGGGAGCCACGGGGTCTTTACATTCTATCTCTCTTATTATATCTTGCTTATTAGCCGAGGGTAGCAGAAATGTGTCCTAGTAACATTAACAAAAATGAGTAGATCAGCACAAAATGAAATATACAGCCCAATATACTATAAGCGACAATTCAATAGTGTTAACCGAAAACAAAAACACTATCAGAACATTTGGGAAAAACCATTTACTTTGAATTTGACAGCAAAAGAGGAAGATTATTCTTCAGGGCTTTGAGTTCGAATACAAAAAGCGTTTATTATTTGCGTTTGCATAATAATTTAACACACGCTTTCGAAGCGTATTGCTAAACAAATATATGTTTCATATTTAGTTATAGAACATTAAGCTTTTACACGAGCATACATATTGAATGATGAATTTAAAAAATCTATAACAAGAATTTGATAAAATCTATTAAAAAAGAAGATAAACAAAACTGACTGTTACTTTTGAAATATCTACCAAATTCAAATTGTATTTAAGAATTTCTTGGGTTATTATTGGTCAACACTATATTATGATTAATAAATTATAAGTTTTGTATTAAAAATATCTAAATATCTTAAAATATTTATTGTAAACTTCAGTTTTAATGTTGTGGTTAAACTAAATTATAATTCATTTTTACATTTATTGCATTATGTTATATTGTTAAATAACTAGGAATATGTTTAATAATTTATTATTATGTTTAATTAATAAGTCCTGCTATTAAGAGATCTCGAGATGTCAGTATAGTTTCAAACTTTGAAAATTTTCATTGAAAATTGCAGAAAAATAGAAAATCATTAGAAAAACTTTGCCGAATTGAATGATATAAAAACATTGATTAAGAATTAACTTGACCTTTTTATTGATTATATATATTTGCAAAAAAGACAAACTAATGTCAGTTAATAAAGTGAGCCACGTTTTACAGCACATGTTACTATAAAATACGGAGTTAAAGCACTTTGAATTGATAGAGAGTTTTCCAGTGTGTTTACGCTTATGTTTCCATAGAGACAACTAGATTATTGATGAGAAGGAGTGTTCAATGCACTCAGCAATAATCAGTGGCGTACTCTTAACTTATTATTAGTCATTTATTGTTAAAACCTAAATAGAAGTTATATAGTTTTGCTTAGTTAGCAGAAATATATGAAGTTTTGCTTATTTAAGAGTAATTAAATTAATTGAACGAAAATTAATTTGTTGATTCTGGTTTTGCTTTTATGTTAATGTTAAATTTTAAATTTATTAGCGCAAACTACCGATAGTTTACATTGACCTTATTAAGTTATAAGTTTAGTTTTATTGTTTAACCAACTATATTATAAAATTCATGATTAATAATTAGTTATATACACAATAGTAGCTTCCACTTCAGTAAAATATACACCTAAGATATTCAAAAATGAAAAATTGTTAAAACTTTAAAATCAGAGAACACCGATATAAAAGTTTTTGTAGCATTGATAGCGCTAAATGAAAAAAATAAATAATGCAAAGCTTTATGCATTGGCGTAACAAATTTATAGTGCTTATTCAATACTATATTAATTATAAATAGTGCGCACTCAGTTGCGTAAAGACTTTCATATCGGTGTTCTCTGTTTAAATTACGTTGGATATTTAAAAATCGTTCAATTCGTTTATGGCGTACTTGAATTTCATCGGTCTTAATCGGTTTATAATGACTCGTTTTTAATAGAAATTATAACACAAAACATTCAATCGTTTATTAACGATCTTCACATACCTAATCATAAACTGATACGACTTTTTTCAATAAAATTATCAAACATTTTAACACAATGATGCTTTGTTAACACTGTAAATCTAAAATCATACCTCAAAACATCTTTATTTGCCTTTTAAAGTTTATTTTATTTGATTTGACAATTAACTTTTTCCACTTTTATAATCCGTAAGCTATAATTTTATTTCTCTCATTTATATAGTACCTTATTAGCATAGTTATTAGGCAGAGCTTCTTTAGTTGGAAATGGACTAAAACCTTATAATCTCTGTGCGTGCAACATTTAAAAAACTAGGTTTAAGCGCTATCGGTTACGCAACTGCGCGCTCTTAAAATCGGTATAAAAGCTGCTGGAGATCAATAGGAAGAGCAATAGTAACACAATTTCCTTCTTTCGTGAGAGCCGTTCAAACGGAACACTAAGTTCTTTGTTTTGTATTTTGCAGCCAAATTTAAAACCCATACTTCAGAAAAAAAACTGTGTGCGAATGGGATTTTATAAGTGTTAAACATATTTACAAATTTTTATCATCAGAAAGAACAAGAAACTTCTGCTCTATTATTAGTTACGATATTTACTAAAAATGAGTGTTTTTCTCAATTCATTATCAATAACTTAAAACATACAATGCTATGTGTCCAGCAATCTATTATATAATGAAAATTGTTTCCAATTTATCAATTGGCTGATGAATGCATATTTACCATTGTCTTTATTTACACATGCGGAATATATTTATTTATAAACTTTATTGTTTTATGTTTTATAGTGAATTTAATAAGAATAAATAGATGTCAACATAACAACGGAAAAATTTCAATGTGTTATGTCGTAATTAATGGGAATATAATACAAAAACATGTCTAGTGATTGTGGTGATAAATAAACTATTTATCAATTGATTATTTGATGATAAATGATTTTTAAGTATTATTTAATAATAGTTGTCTTTGTTCTTTGCTTAAATGGTAAGATCACCTTTATTTCTATATAATTAACCTTAAAGTTTTTAACTTTGTTTTTATATAAAATTTGATTTTTTAAGAGATATTTCAAAAGTAACGGTCAGTTTTTGTTTAGATTCTTTTTATATCTTTTTAAAAAAAACTCGAGTTTAGATTGTTTTTCTCTCATGTTTCCAAGTACAGTATATGGTCATTTAAGAGCCTAATATTCTATAACTAAAAATGAAACATTTATTTGTCTAGCAATACGTTTTGAAAGCATGTGTTAAATTATTATACAAACCAAAACTGCAAACACTATTTTTATTCGAACTCAATGCCCTGAAGTATACTCTTTTGCTGTCAAACTCATAGTAAATGGTTTTTCCCAAAGGCTCTGACATTTTCATTGTTTAATTTTTTTATAGTCACACTATTCTACAGTATTGATACACATTAACTGTATATTATATCTTGTGATCTTCTCTTTTTTGTTTAGTTATTTAATAGTGTAGTTATTATAAACTAATTAGTAAACCTTTGATAGAGTTTTTTATTCTCTTCACTTTAGCGTTGAATTTGAATGAAAGACGTGGTCCACAGTTTGTAATTGAACCTCAAAATACAGTTTCATTCCTCAACGATACTGGAGCTGTTATCACGTGCAAAGCGAAAGGTATGTTACAGTTTTTCCTTATTTTTGTCTCTCTTGTTATTACATAAATTTGCAATATATGAACAATGATTGTCAATTGCAGTATAGATTTTTAACTGACAAACAGATCTTTTTCTCCACTTTAATAGCAGCAAAAACCTAATTGTCTTACATATAAGTTTCCTAAATACAAACCAAGATCTACACTTTCTGTTAAATTCTTTCTGCTTTGCTTGTATAAAGAAAATGTTAGTCGAAAGTTTTGAGAATGTTATTGGGTAATTAGTTTAAAGATATACAGAGCTCACACAAGTCAAGTGAATTTTTCTAGTTAATTATAAGTAATCTAATTCTGTTAATATGACCGCATGCGCAATGCGTACTGTAAGCATTTTACGTAACGATCATAGTT
>JAQIXJ010004801.1:0-10260 GCA_034700185.1 Phthiracarus laevigatus | reverse complement strand
GATTTGTTGATCAGAATTAAAATTAAATGCATAAAAATTGTATCCATCTTTAAAATTTGCAAAAGATGATTTAAATATGGGTCCAGTGTTTGTTTGACCTTTATTTGAATAAAACTCAACCATTTCTCTAGCAAATATATCATTTGAGTAATCTGGATAATAAGGTATCGATGGGTACATTATTCCATTCATTTGACATGTTAAATAATTTAACCCAAATTTTTAAACGAGAGAAGGTTTTTAATATACTCTCCAAGTTGAGAATCATGCTCACAAATTCCAATTATTAGATTTTAAGGGAGTTGACCCATAAAGATATTATCTATAACAAATGTTGACTGACTTGGACTTAGGCAAATTGTTTTGATTTCCAACCTCTTGATTAGATATTTACAAGTGCTTGATTGTGAAATATAAGCATGAGCGTTCAATTGACTATTACTTTTCTAACAAACAATGAAACATCTTTAATATTTAGTTTAAGTCTTGTTGCGTCCAAGGCTGTAGTTGCAGGTGTAGTTGCTATATCAGCCGCTCTTTGAGCACTACCAATTAAACAAAATTTTCTTAAGCTTTTGTAAACACTAGTCTTATTGTTACACCATTAATTAATAAACTTTGAGAATTAAAAATATCGCCATGAATTCTACATAATGTAAATTCTTTACTCTCTTTACATAAATCATATAGATCTTTATCAATTAGGTCAAAGTTAACTGATCCTGACAGGCGGATAAAATCCCGATGCTTTTATTTATGAAAACTTAGCTAATTCTTTTTTTTCTAGTAAACATTCAATATAAGATCTATAAGCTTATGTATTAGAAACTTGTCTAATCGGTGTGTTGTTTAAGTAAATGTCGACTTGATCTATTTTATCAATTTTGTCCAAAAAGTTACTTAAAAATGGAATATCCCGCTCTGATTTTTGACTATTTTTACCCTATTTTATCATTTTTGTCCAAATTGTTACCATAAAAACGGATTATCCCATTCAGATATTAATAAATTTTTTTTATTTTTGCAATTATTAAGACTGTTTTCATATATAAACGGGAGCACCCCGTTAAACATTCACAATATTATCCTCATAATGGTCATTTAAGTCTTATTTTTAAAACTTTCACCATTTTGACCAAATTTGTGGCCTTTTTTGACCATTTTTAAGCCTATTTTTGAATGAATTTGGCCTTAAATTCATGAAAATAAGAATAAGATTAAAATTCCTTAATAAGAATATGAAATCGCTTAAAATCCCTTAATTAGGTGAAGAAACTGTTAAATTTCCTTTTTTAAAGTAAAGATTTAAATCCCTTAACTAGAATAAGAGTGCGGACGGACAGACGGACGGAGAAAGTCCCAATTTCATATATCTGTCTATAAAGTCAGATTAAAAAGATTAATAAAGTCATTATAATTAATAATAGATAATGAAAATTCAATTATTGAATATTCTTCTAGATTATTATTCCAAACTGTAAATTATAAAAAAAGCTGGTAAATCATATACAATCATAACTAAAATGTATATCTATTAGATGGGATTGTTCAAAGGTTCATTTTTCTGGAACTTGAGCTTAAGCTTATACATTCGCTCACTCTCTCCGTTTGCTCTCTTTCATTAGATTTTGTTATTTTTCATAAAATTAATGTTTTACTAATAATTTCAGGTATTTACATTAAAAAAACCATTTATCAATTCTAATTTGAAAATTAAAGTCTATATTATTAGTATAAAAACGGAATATTCCGTTCAGATGTTAGCCTATTTTTTCTATTTTTGACATTTTTAAGTCTGTTTTAATATAAAAATGGGAGATCAAGTTCCCAATTTTCGTCTTATTTTGGTAATATTTGCCTTATTTTTCCGATTATTATCTATTTTTTGCCTATTTTTCACCTTTTTGAAATATTTAGTGGCCTATTTGACCATTTTATGCCTAGTTTTGCAAATTATTTGGCCATATTAACATTGAAATCCCTTTATTAGAATAATATTTCGTTTAAGACCCCTTAGTAATAAGAGTTTTTCGCTTATAATCCATAAATTTGAGCAAGAAATCTGTGAAAATCCCTTAATTAGAAAAGGAAAATAGTAAAATCCCTTAATTAGTAATGGAAAATGGTAAACTCACTTTATTAAAGTAAAGATTAAAATCCCTTAATTAGAATAAGATTGCGGACGCATAGACGGACGAACAGAGTAGTCACATCCGTATATATGACTAAAGTCAGATAAAAAACGTCATTTAAGATGTTATCGCGAAAAGAGAATTATGTTATCAAATGTATTTTCCAAAATAATCTTGGAGTTTTAACATTTTCATCATATGTTTATGTGAAATCACATTAAAATTTTAATTTATTATTAAAGACATTAATCCTAAAATTAATATTAATACGGATAGACAAACAAAAAAACAAACAAACAAACAAACAGACAGACAGACAGATAGACCGACCGACTGGCAAAATTCAAAAATCCAATTATATTTATTTTTTTTTAAATTTTCGGTTCTTTTGTTTTGTTTTTAAAATATTATATTTTAGTTTACAGTGTGAATGAATATTTAATATTTATTTAATTTGCAGCAGATGTGATTAGAATTTCAAAGGTGTTTCTATTTAGTTCTATTAAAATAACTGTAATTGTAAAGAAGTTTTTCTCCGCAAAATAATATAATACAAACATTGGTTTTCACAATGAGTATTGAAACATCAAGTTAGCTTGCAAGTACTGAAACATTTAATAATTTTATTATCTTTCTTCATGAATTAAAACTATATAAAGGCTTGAAGCATGCAAATTAAATAGTTTTAGATTAACTAACTTATTTTTATGTTGTTATACAGCATAAGTTTACAAATTTTTTAAATTTTAATACTGTAAATTATATCCTGAAGAAATGTTACTGTTCAAATAAGTCTTAGTTGAGAATATAGTTTGGACTATTGAATGATTTTTGAGAATTAACTTATGATAATTCACACTTAATTTTTTTTCATCTAATTTTATAATCAGAACACTGATTGAATACTTTTTTATATCAACTAAAATCTAAAAATTAATAAAAGTCTACAGATAAACAGTCACAGACGGACATGTCAAATCCTATAGCTCGATTTTTCAAAGAGAGATAAAAATTGAAAAAGATGAAATGGAATTAATTAACCAACCATTTCGCTAAATAATTTTTTAGACTTTAAAAAATAGATATGAACTCAAAACATTTTTATCATAAACTGGGATTTTTTGGAACGTGAAGTATTCCTCGATCCACATATACTGAATATATTAGTAAATTTTCATTGCTTTGTTTCTTCAGGGAAAATAATTATACCCGTTTAAAGTGAAAGGGGTAATTTTTCTACCCCAATATACCTTAAGTGGATGACAAAGCTTTTCAATGCATATTTTCCCTTTATGTTAGCGTTTGCCGCAAAACTTTAAAGTATAACGCATAAATGAGCAGTTCATAAAATGTGACGCGAAAAACGTTTTTTTGAAGGCAATAAGAAATATTTATCCCATTGTACCAGATTTGAATTAATTTTAGATGTTCCAGTGAATTGTTAAATCTTTTTGAGTCTATTTTCCAGCATAAAGTTTCTATATCACAAATTACATACTTCACAATCGATATAAAACATTTCGTTAAGTTCACTAATTATTTTGGGGTTCTTAGCGTATAACGAAACCTTTTACTATTCTTAAAAAATAATTATGTATTTCTGGTTTTTTTACTCGTTTTTTTTAATCATAACATTTTTTGATTATTATAGACTATTTTGAAAATTTATTTTGACCACTTGTACACAATTTGTGTTAAATAAAACACTTTAAATAGAATACATCTGTTGAACTCACTAAACTAATTTATGAATTAAATAACTTTGATTATTTACATAAAAATCCGTATTCCAGAAATAAAATATATTTAGACAAAATTATTTGTTTCTAATATTTTCCATAAACTGTAATTTATTATACAAAATTCTATTTAATGGTAACACTACAAACTACTCTTTTTTTGAGTTGAGAGCAAAAGAATATTTCTAAACTTATTTAAATAAACTGTCTGAAATACATTCAGAATTTATAAACAAATCTACCAAATAAGAAATAGTAGAGAATAATTGAATGTGAATTAGCAAACAGATAAATTTTCCTGAAGAAATCTTTTACCTTATAAAACATTAGCTAAAAATGAAGGGAACATTAGTTATTGCGCGTTTATTAAACAAAATGGTTATAAAATGATCTAGATTTACAGCAAAACGATTTTTTAGTTAAATAAAACAAAAATAAATTAAAGATTGTTTTTAGATTAAACTAGCTACAATTATATTAATTAAAAAATAAACTTAGGTTTAAAAGTTTACTAAAAATCCAATTTAAATTGAAAGTAATCGAAATTTAGATGCAATTAAAATTATATAATGAACAAAATGAAATACGAATCGATTAATTTTAATTCAAAAATAGATACGGCAACGATAACACACATTTGACAAATATAAAATGTTTTTCACAACGAAACGAAATGTCTAGACACCATGTTTATCGTAGCGTTGTCATTTTCGATGTTATGCGACCTATTAAACACCTATGATTTTAATTTATATCCATTTTAAATAATATAAGTTGTTTAATATACGTTTATTAGCGTAAAGAATAAAAACCCTTTTTATTAATATTTAGCGGTGTTTGTGGGAAGCTACATAATCTATTCTAGTAGAGTTCAGAAAGATTGACAGACAGACAGACAGACATACTGACGGACAGACAGACAGACGGAGTGAGTAAATAATAAATACCTAAGCAGAATTTATTCTTAAAATGCTTACAATTTTGTTTTTAACTTTTGGATTTTTGTTTTTACCATTTTTTGCGGTTTTTATTTGTATGCCAAAGTATAAATTTTTGGATTTTATTTGAAATTAATATAAACAAGAAACCCATTTTCAAACCATTAACGAGAAAAATTTTTATCAATTTTAGAATAAATTTATACCTACATAATTTAATCTAAACCTTAGTAAGCCTTATGCGTAAATAAGTATTCTATATGTATAAGCCAGTTTTCACCAATTTTTATACCAATTTGGTTCATATTTGCCTATATTTTGTGAAACAAAAAAGTCCACGTCCAGGGACATAGACAGTCAGACATGAGACAAGACAATCTTGCTCAATTTGGTGTTATTTCATATTAGATATCATGTTTATTGACAACTTTTCGTGAATTTCTTCTTTCGTGAGCAATTAGATAATCAATGCTTAGACTTGTATTTTCTATTTTAAAGACTAATATCAATTAATTATAATTTATTTTATTCGCCTATCGATTTTCTTTTGTCAGATTTAGTTAACTGATCAGATTTGAATTAAACACAGAATGCATAACTATTAGTCTCACTTTTACTGTTACTATTGTTGTAATCATAAATCAGGATCGATTCTTACAATTTTTATGAAGTTTATTGAAATTATTTTGATATCTTTTTTTTTGATATCTTTTAAGACATAGTAATACACCTTCGAAACACTAAAAGAGGTTATAGTCTTTAAAACATTGAATTTAATTCTCGACACTTTTGATTTGATTAAGCATCTTCTTTTCAACTTATATTACAAAATGTATTCTTTTTTAAATATACCTTACACTTCTTATGTCAACATATTAAATTTATGCATTTATAAAAAACAAAAAATGTAGATATCTGGCTTAGTTAAAATTGTTTCATGTATTATTTTGTTGCTTGCTTATATTTTTCGCTCACATTCAAAAAATTATTAAATATTTTAAAGTTGTTTAGTTTTTAATACGTTATAAGCCACGGTAATCTGTTTTTAATAATATATTACCACAAAATTGCGGCTTATCCCATCTTAACCATACTTTTATATGAAATTTTATAAAGTTATTTAAGTGTCCGAGTTTTAGATATGTGACTGTTTAAAGATAAAACTCAAAACACTATTTTAGCAAACTGACATCATTTAAAATTAAATCTTTAAGTACATAAGTGAATGGTTTGTAACTAATTCGATAGCATTTTTTCAGATCTCTATCATTGAACATTAAAACTGTTGAAGGTTTAGGCTGAAAGGTAATGCTGTTACTAAAGAGGACTAAACGTGATGGTACTCGAAGAATCTTAAGAGAACCACAATGCTCACGTAAGTTATTAGAATATTAATCAAGAACTCAATATAAGTTAAAATCGCTTTAAAATGTTATAATGTTAACTATACAATGCAAGTTATATGTGAATTATATATATATAATTGCTTTACAATGAGTAAATAATATTCTTATTAAAAAATACTAATAATATATTATGATACTTTACTAAAAATATAAATCTCTTCAGTGTTATACTTTTAGTGTTTTGATTAATAAAAAATTAAAGTTTATAAATCCAAATAAAGTGAATTAAACAAAAAATTTACAAAAACTTAAACTTTTGTTGGAAAAATTAGTAATAAGAAACGAATGAAATAATCTCCTTAACCCATCTTTACTTATTTTAATTTTATCTGTTTATAATATATAAACAAAATTATATTATTTACAGTTGTATAAAAAAGAATCCTGTAATTTTTATCTCATCCCTTAATTGTAATTTTTGGGTGTTGTTTACTTTCTCGGAAGTATTGTTGATCCGTTATTTTTGTGATAATACAAAATTTATTAACATTATAAAATATGAAAATTAGAATCACTTCTCCTTACATCTACATAAAATTATAAAAAATGCAATTTTGTTTTGCATATTATTTAAGCTCCATAATCCAAGCTAACCTACCACTCCTACAAAACCAATCAAACCAACTTTATTACAAAACAAACTGTTTTTTATTCGGATAGACAAGTTTTATTTGGTATTCAATAATAATTTAAACACATTCAAAAAAACGCGCCAACAATATTTTCGGGAAAGTACAAAATATGCAAATTTTTTAAATTTCATTTTAAATTTTCGGCAAATCATACTAAATCAATAAATAGATCGTTTTTATTTTTAAAGCAATTTTCAATTTATAAAACTAGATAAATTACAATTATTTGTTGCTTTTGATTGAATTTTTCATTTTTCTTGTGATGCTTTTTCATCACAAAAAATTAAATATATAATTTTATATTTTACAATTTAACATACTATTAAACCAAATTAGTTTATTATTTTAATGATTTTAACAAATAAATTAATATTTTCTAATCTTATATATTTCATTGGCCATTTTTATTAATTAACATTATAAGATTAAAAATATAGCAAAAATCTTATAATCTTCTATAAGAATAAGTTTAATAGTTTCCAACGAAGTGTTTAGATCTTATTTAATAGTTTTGATTTGAAATAAAAAAATATCACAAAAGTCAATAAAACATTTCCATCGATTTAACCAGTTATTAATTATTTCTATTTTACTTATTAAATCTTATATTAATTTTAAAATAAATTTACGGTTCTATAGTCTTGATTTTTAAAATATTTAAACTTTCACAATTTTATCTTTCATTTCTATTTTTAAAACTGCTCTCTATTATGTGTATTGTTTAAGCAGTATATTTTATTTCAAGATATTTTATTTAATATAAAAAGTTAATTATTAAAATTAATGACAAATTAATTAAATTAACATTTGTCGAAACAGATTACTGTGTAATAAAATAGAATTGAATCTAACAATAATAGAGGAAATTTCGATGTTTGGAGAATCTCAATTTAAAAAATTTATCCGTTTTCAAGATAAATTTGGAACTCAAAAATTATTCGGTGGCATAACTGTAATATTTTTCGAAGATTTTTATCAATTTCTACCTGTGTTAGAATATTTTCTTTTCACAATTAACACGAAAAATGAATATAAACCTCTCTACCAAAGTAATTTATCGAAAAACTTTAAAGCATACGAGTTAACTAAAATTATAACTCAAAAAACGAGATTGCTTTAACAAAATTTTTCTCTGCCAGTGATATTACATAATTTAGGTCTCGCGAAATTATTCAATCAAAAAAAACCGCCACATAATGCAATTAACATATTTTGAACAATTGCAGACGTCGACCATTATAATATAACATCATTTAACAAAAATTCAAATCAAGCATGCTATTGCAGAGCAGAAGAACAAGCGCATAATAATATAAGTACTGAATTTAAGTAGAAAGCATTAAAAATAATCGAAGTAAATAAGCTTCTTGAGATTTACGTTTTAGCAAAAAACTATTTACTTAAAAAGGATAGCAACTATATGTTAGCTGTAAATAAAAACACAGAAGAAAGACAAGTGAATAATTCAAGTGATATTATTAAAAACGAAGTTTTTACCTAATAAACATATTAATTATGGATTATAATAAGTAATAAACTTGGACGGCAGTATATTTGGGAGATTTGTAAGATTTATCGATATGAGATACAAATGATTCAAAAAACACATCAAAAGCAAAAACAAAATACAACATAAAGTTAAACAACACTATTTTATTCTTGTGATTACTAATAAACTTAATTAGTGATAAGACGTTATCATTGTTAATAATATGAAAGCATTCTAAGAAATCTAATAGTTAGTAGACGTTAGCTTTGATTATACTGTAAAAGCATTCTAAGAAAATCCTCAAGTTAATAAACTTTTAGCATTTTTAATAATGTTAGAGCATTTTAAGCAATCCATCAGCTTGTAGACGTTTTTGAGAGAAAAATTCTATGAAATATATAAAGGGAAAACAACTATGATAAGTAATCACTGCTTATACTGAGAGAAATTTCTAAAAACTATTCCTCAATGTTTTTACAACAAAAACCGGCATGTGCCACTTTTATTATTAATCAAATGTCATTTTAGTCTAAATTTGCTCCTTTAAGCCAGTATTTTGGAAATTTTTCACACTTTTGAGTCTAAAATCAATATTTTAACATCAAAATCCGGTATATGCCACTTTTATTATTAATAAAATTTTGTTATTTAAGCCTAATTTTGCCTATTTTGGCTAAAATATGATTATTTATTATAATTTTCAGTCGGTATATCAATATTTTTATCGCAAAAACCTGCATATGCCGCTCATTTTTAACTTATTGGTTCTAATTATCAGAATCTTGAAAGGTTTAAACACAATTTAGTTGTATATGTTTTGTATTTTTGACATTATGTTTTGTCATGTTTAACCATGAAATCATTTTATTAGCAAAAGAAGTTAATTTATTAAAGTAAAGATGAAAATCCCTTAATTAGCATACGAAATAGGTAAAAATCACGGTATTAAAGTAAGAACATTGTGATATCTCTTTATAAGAGTAAAGATTAAAATCCCTTAAAACATAAGAGTGTGCAAGGACGCACAGACGTTCGGACAGACAGACAGACGGTAAGGCATAGTCAAATCCATATATCTGACAATTTTGCAAATTCATATAAAAAACATATTATAAATTTAAATCATAATGATATAACTTTTCATATGAAATCAATAGTTCTTGAGATTGTCACCCATATATATTAGTATTAATTTTATACGTTATAGTAAACACTTAAATTTATTTAATTTACAGTTCTTTTTAAACTACTTATGGAGTTTTATACAAAATCATTATTAAGAATTGTTTTAAAAATTAATTAAGTATAAAAGTAAAAAATTTATATATTCAATGACATCTTGAAAGACAAAACCTATATTTAACAATAACATAAAAAGATTACAATTTGTTTAATTTTGTTGAAGAAATCAAGTTAAATTGAGTGAATAAATATCTAAAAATGAAATAACATACTAAAAGAAACACTTAGATATCTGTTGTAACAAAATAATTTAACTATAAGAAAAATTAAACAATAAGCTAGAACGAACATTATAAAATACTCAATTTGATTGAAATATTTTATAGGTGATATTTAAAGACCTTTTGCATAAGAAGTAATTGCATTTAATTTTAGCCATTTTATTAATTATATTGTTTAAAAAATTCATGTAATTTTATTTTTAAACTAACAAAATTTTTTATTTGCTATTGCGTTAATTATATTATGTGTTTTAATACATTGTTATAAATTATACTTCATTAATATTAATATTTTTTGTTCATTCAAAGTTAAACTGTCAACGATTAAAACATAAAAACTGTTCTTAAAAACGAAACTCGCCTTGGATCATAATATTTATTTAAATCCAGACACACATCCAGACACACATCCAGACACACATCCAGACACACATCCAGACACACATCCAGACACACATCCA
>JAQIXJ010004800.1:0-10263 GCA_034700185.1 Phthiracarus laevigatus | reverse complement strand
TCTGTCTTGTCTGTCTTGTCTGTCTTGTCTGTCTTGTCTGTCTTGTCTGTCTTGTCTGTCTGTCCGTCCGTCCGCACTCTTATTCTAATATAGGGATTTTAATCTTTACTTTAATAAAGGGATTTTACCATTTTCTTATTCTAATTAAGGTATTTTACCAATTTCTTATTCTAATTAAGGGATTTTTCCAATTTCTTAATCTTATTTAAGGGTTTTTAAGCGATTTCTTATTCTAAAATAGGTATTTCCATGTCAATAAGTCCAAAGATTTGGTCAAAATAGGCCACAAAATTGGTCAAAAATTGGGAAAAAATAGGCTAAAAACAGATAAAAATGGGAAAAATAAGGCAAAAATTACCAAAATAAGGTTAAAATTGGAAACGGGATCTCACGTTTTTATATTAAAACAGTCTTAAAAATGTCAAAATTAGTTAACATCTGAACGGAATATTCCTTTATAGTAACAATTGTAACCAAAATAATAAAAATCTGGTAAAATAGCCAAAAATCTGAACGGAAGATTCCGTTTTTATAGTAGCAATTTGGACCAAAATGATAAAAGTGGGTAAAAATTGCCAAAAACCGAACGGGATATTCCGTTTTCATTGTAACTTTAAAGACTAAAATTTTAAAAATATGGTAAAAATAGAATTGATCATTGGCTAATTTTATGTAAAAATCCGAAATTATAATTAAAAATTCAACTTTATGAAAAATAATATAAACTAACCGAACTACCATTTACTAACTGAACTTAACTTTGCAAAGTCAGATATTATGACCTTATCGATCTTGTTTTTTATTGTTTTTTTGTCCGATGGTAGAAAAATTGTCACTTAAATCAATGTATTATGACCCCCCATCTTCTAAAATTTTGAAAATAGGAAAGTAACCTCACCAGACCGACACACTCTGGACACCCTGATTCTATGAGTTTTATTTGCATTAAAAAATGTTCGGCGAGCGAAATAAATTCCGGCTATATATAAATTTTAATTTTAAAAAAATTAATAAAATTTAAGATATTTGAAAAAGATTTCTTTGAATTTTGTTTCTAAGTAAGCTTTTAACACGACCTTATAAAAACTCATCAAATTTAAATGACTATTTGAACAATTGACTAAAAATTAAGAGGAACTCAAAACCTCGGTTTTGGTTTACAATTTTTTCATTTATGATTTATATTTTCATTTATGATTACAAAATCTATTGATATTTAAAAACCATTCCTGGTAATTATTATAAAAAACAAATGACGTTTAAATAATTCATTTTAGTATATAAACTTTTTTTAAAGTGTCACGAAAGTAAATTTATACTATTTAGATTTGGACGAATCAATTTCCAATGTCTTTTCTTTTGACACCTTCCGAATAAATGAAATATGATAAGCGTAAGTGTATAAAAATGGGAAAATGTTAAGTTAAAATAGTCAGAATAAGGCAAAAAACGCCAAAGATAAGGTTAAATTTACTTAGGCATCTGCCGTTAATGAGTGTTAATAAGTTGTTTGATCTCGATTTTAGTGGCTTCTGCCGCTTATGGAGATTGAGTATTACAGAACACGGGCTACTGTGACATATTCCGTTTTATATACAGTATAACTTATAACAGAATTTCCAATAATAATAATTTAAAATATTGGTAGCGAGCGAACGAAGTAAGCGAGCAACCTTATACTAACTGAAACTAACTTTACAAAATTAGTTATATGACCGTATCGATCTTGTTTTTAGATAAATCCGTATCGATGATGTTTTTTTTAATTTTCTTTGGAAGTTCACCGAGAATTAAATTTTGTAATAAACAGAATATAAAAATGCATTAATTAAATATTTTTATGTGATTGAAATTAAGGCAACAATACTTGTCATTAAAGTTTTGTTTTAATTAATTTAATTATTCAATTCACGTGAACAATTTTATTCGTGGTGAGATAGATTAAAAAATTAAGAATAATTTTAATATGTTTAAAAAAATAGTAATGAATTGAATCATTGTAATATCTGGAGCCTCAAAAAACAAGATTTATATATAAAACTAGAATTTTTATAAATTCTTTAAAAATGACATTTATATTCAAAGGATGTTACAATTAAGTTGAGTAAAAATAGAGATTTTTCAACAAAGAGTTTTTATTGCAACTGACTTTTATAAAATAATCGATCTGACCGTATTTAAGTATCTTTTAGTAAAGAAATTTGAAAGTTTAAAAACCTCTAAAGAAGATTCCAAAAATTTTAAAAATTAATTATTGTTGGCAAAACTAATTATGTTGGCAAAACTAACCAGATTAAAACTACCATACACCCAAATACACCCTTTATTAAAATAAAACTGCGACCGTACAGAAAGATGTAAGAACGAGGTGAAAAGATCAAAAGCATAAGCTAAACTTTTTAGTCAACATGTGAGCTAAAAAGTAGCAAATATTATTTTTGTTAGCAAAGTTCTATCGGGTATACTAAAAATTCTTCTTACAAGTTTTTATGAGGAAATCTTCATTTATTTAAATAGTTTCAGAAGTTTCTATAAATTGATTTTAAGAAAATTTCTTAATAGCTCCGATGCAATACTCATAAAATTTAAGAAAAAAATTATCGACCCAAAGTTATACGCGTAAAGCAAAAGGGAAGCGTCAAACAACAACTGCGTGTTGCGCTGTTAACTCGTAAGAGCGATAGCGCATCCTCATATCACAAACAAGCTGTCTTAGCGAATGCCAAAGATGATCTCATAGAGAAAAGATCGATATGCTGTAGTTTTTTTTCACTACTGCTTAAAATTTCTATGAGAATATATTTAATACTATTAACGAATGAATTAGAGAAAAAATGTGAAATACTATTTTTAATGTTACGTATATATAACATATTTTCTCTACATTTTCTGCCTTAATATTAAATGCTTATAAGTATATATATATATATAAAGTTTATTTTCTAATACATTTCAATGTTTATATTTACTTATGCGCGAATATATATTTTGCAATCGAAAAAGAATGTGATATTATTATGTGGTAGTGATAACAAAATGTCCAAATAATAATCCGATTTTATATGTAAATTATACGAATATCTCGAATAGTAACGAAAATTGTTGACGCATTTCGAATGTTATGTTAAAATTAATTTAATATTGTAAAATTGTGTGATGAATCGGAGCGCATCTTCGTTGTCGAATTTGTCGAATGTGATACGATTCCGAAATACGGATTCGGAACCGCTTTATCCCGAATATACTGGCGATCCGAGCGTAACGCGACTCAATTCGCGCAACTTTTCCCAAAATAATTTGAAACGAAGATCGTTGAAAACAAGCGACTCTTTTGGTGGAGTGACACCAAGTTTGCCGCCACTTATTAAGGAAAATAGTACGGATGATTCCGTTTTGGAAGCCAGTTTCGGTTTGTAAACAATATTTATCATTTTTATGCCTTAATTGATGATAATTTAGAAAATAGAGAGTAATATTTAAAGTTTTTAACACATAAAAGTTTGAAATATGTGCGGTTGAAAAAGAGTTGAAAATTATTTGTTAATAAACTCAAGTTTGATAACCGTAAAATGTTGAAATGCATTTTTAGTTATTTAAAACATGAGCTAAAGTAAACGATTTTATTTAATGCTATAATTTTTGAATCATTTGAAACATAGCTTTTATCGATCTATTTTGCGAAGTTTTGTAAGAGTCAAAATTGTAACAAATAGTAATAAAAGTTATAACGTTTTCATGTGACATTTAATTGAAGAATTATAATTAGTAAATTATTATTTTATTATTCTCTTAGTAATGATTAATTGAAAAATTAATATAAAGTAAGTTTTGTCGAAGTCATCATGATTTTTGCATACAACACATAGTTCTTATCTTCCTTTTAAGTCGTTAGTGCTCATTATTACATATTTTGACAAACATTATGATAACATATAGTTGTACTCAAAGATACACTAAATCTCTTATATTTACGAGTTAGTGTGCCAAACCTATCAATTTCCGGGAGTCTCCTGGTATACATGTTAGCTTTAGAAATTATTTTTTATATATTCTAATAATTAAAATAATACGGTCAATATAATTCATTTTTAGCTACGTTACTATAAGCCATAAACTATTTAATAATTTATTTTATTCTATTTTATATTAATTTATTAAAAATTCATTATGCAATAAAAATAATTTTACAGTAGCCAGAAGTTTACTTTAATTTAGAATCATATTTTTATTATAATAAAATATTCGTAAAACAAATGGACTTTATTATTTGTTTGATATTTTTAAAGTTTATCAAATGTTACATTTTAACAGTTCATTATTTTATATTTAAATTATGTTCACTATTAAATGAAAGAAAAAACATCACATGTTTAATGAAATAGTGGGCAACAGTTAATTTACTATTCTTACTCAACATAAAAACATGAATCCATGGCACTTTTAATGATTCTTAATTTAAAAAACATTACCCCATTAACGCTATATAGGAAAATCGATTTCTTTTCTCTTATTTGGTGTTGTTATGTTGTTATAATAAGACATGTACACTAAATATAAAAGTCGTTAGCATAGATATTTAATTTCTCGTTGGAAATCTTATCGATTAAACTATTAACATAACTTACATAATTAAATATTATATAATAGATGAGATTTGATTAAAATATGTAAAGCGCCAAATAATTTGTTTATAAACATGTACTCGCTATTCCCTAGATTTGCATTTATTGATCGAAGTTTAGTTTAATTTACTCGCAATTCTTTTCATTTAAGAGTATATTACTTTCCTATTTAATAAACTTCAAAATTCAATCTAGCGATAGAATTAAAGATTCAGCATTGAATGTAATTCTCGATCGATATTCGAAATAAATCCGAAATTCGCGCTAAACTTTTGTTTAGATTCATAAGTTTATATTTTTTCAAGTATCGACATGCGCTCAAAAAGTGTTTTAGCTCAGTCTTATTTATTGATAAATATATTTAGATAATCTCAAATTTAGTATGATTTATATTTTCACAAACTCAACATTCATTAAATGACTATTAAACTATATATTAACAGTTATTTTTATATTGAAGTGATTAATGGTAACGTTTCAACAAAATGAATCAAACGTTTTTGTTTACACAGTGATCTTATAGAACACAATGGTCATCGCTGTTCTATTAGAATGTTTAGCGAATGCATTATCAGTTAGAAATGTTGATGTATAATTTTATGTTGTCTATATTTCGATACTTGTTTACGAAATGATTCATAAATCTTATATTTTTAATGCGTTTTTGTGTTTTTATTTTCAATCAAAAAATTGTATTTTAATCATGTGATTAAATTAGTGCGCCGATTCATTCCTGTAATTTGTGTCGACAATAACACTATCGACAATAAAAATTTCCTAAATAGTTCTTACGCTAAAATTCTTGATATTTAAATTTTTCTAAATTAACCGATATATTATGCGAAAAAATCATATTCATTAATAATAAGCCTAATTTCTTTGGCCTTTAAATTTTTTTCATATAATGATATTTTATCATGCAATCATTTCATAAACAAAAACTAGAAATTCCTAATTAAAGTTTTTTGAATGAGAGTTAGCGAGAAATATACGTAATATTTAACCAACAAAAAAATAAAATATATTTCAAACGAATGAAAAAACGCCTAACATTATAAGAATCATGAATATTATAATAAAATATTCAAACTTTTTTGAAGTTTTGAAATAAAAAATTTCCTAATTATCGATTTTCAAAGATCTTTTCGTAGCAACGATCCGAAAAAACTTAATAGAAAATCAATTTTTGTTTGCACAATCCCTAGATTTCGTAAGCGATCTCAAACTATTCCCTCTGTTATGTCGAATAAATTATCGCTTTTAGCGAACATATTAATTTTAATTCTTAGGTAAACAAAATTATTAATGAATAAAACGTACTCATTTGAGTTTTTTTAACTTCGATTTTGTTTATAAATAGTTTGATTCGCTAGTATAAAAAATTAATGGCACGCTACAGATTGCATACACTTTAATTAATAACTCAATTTTATCGGAAATTCAAAACAAATATTTTGAACAAAAATATGTTTTAGGTATATTAGTATTATTTGTATCACATAAAATCGAACGAATCAGTTTTATTTATTTAGCATATTATCAATATTTAATTTGTAGATACCCAGGATAATATTCATTTAGTATGCCGTTTATACTTTTAAAAACACATAAAATCCAATTCTTTCAGGAAAACAGTTATTTTGATAAACATGGTTAGCGATCATATCTTACGGTAATATATGAACCATAAGATCTATACGATTTGTTACGTTTGTTGCGGTTTTGTTAAGTTTTAGTTATTGAAATTGTTTGTTTCTACACTTTGATAAGTAAATACAAACGTTAAAAAATTTTACTGAAAATGTGTGCAAGTCTTTAAAAGTATATACTGTTGCTAAAAAAATTATTAAAATTAATTTGTCGATGCATCACCGGAACAAATAATACAATTTCTACGTTAAATAAAATATTAGAACCGTATTTACGGGTTCGGACGCGTAGCAATTTAGTATAGAATAAATCAATTCTGAGAAAACATGCTTAAAATTCAATAACTTTTAGCATTAACTAAACTTAAAAACGCACAATTTTTTTAGTCCAAAAAGTATTAAACAATGACGAATCGTATTCGAGCGATCAATTTTCCGGTCCGCACCCGAACAGCGCTTCGTCAACAAATCACTTAACCGTAAAAACTCCGCTGCCGTCTCCCAACTATTTAGAGTCGAAAAGCAACGAAGATCTCACAACGTTCGACGATGACAGGCGAACATTATTCACTTCTAGCAGAAATGACCGAAGAAGGTCGTCATACGCTAATGGTTTGGTGCCCATCTCCGAAAAATCCAAAGAACCATACGAAACAATACAGTTGGATCACGTGGAAAACAAGACCCAAACTAAGGCCACAAACCTATTCGACGATGGAATGCGTAGAGTCGACTACGTTCTTGTATATAATAAACCAATTCTCGGCAAACAAGAAGAAATAATAGCCGCAGAGGCCAGAAGTGTGTTTGAGGTGACAAATAATCAAAAACTTATTACTTTTCTATTATTTGATTTAGTAAAACAAATTTCAATGTTATTTAGAATAATCTTCGCGAAGATGGTCTATATTTAGAAATCGCCGAAGATATGAGCGACGCGGGACACATGTACGTGAAAGTGAACGCGCCGTGGAGTGTGATGACGCGCTACGCGGAAGTCATGAAACTAAAGATGCCAATGAAAACAATACAGACCACGTGGAAAATGCTGTTTGACGAAGACGAGGACCACTACTCCATGCGATTTACGGCCGCATACTCGAAAGACAAGGAGTACCTGTTCGACATTCCCCCGCAAAAGGAACAATTCTTTTCGACGGCACAACGCGCACAAGTGGTCGAATTCATACTGAAACGGAAAAGCTTCTCCGCTAATCTGAACGATGCGTCCGCTTTCGGCATCAATAAATTACTATCGGATAAGGTGTACATTTCCGCTTATCCGCTTCACGATGGTTTGTCTCTTTTTTCTGTTAATCTATATTAAAAGTTTTAAAACATTTTTCAAACTGTTTGATAGGTACGCTTACATCGGATTTACGATCACCGCGTCGCCAGTTATTAGAGTCGTGGGCATCGCTTTCACGCGTATTCACCAAACAGCCACTCGACGAGATAAGACGCTATTTCGGCGTTAAAATAGCGATATATTTCGCGTGGTTAGGCTTTTACACGTCGATGCTTATTCCCGCGTCTCTCGTCGGTTCATTGTGCTTTATATTCGGTTTGGCCACTGTTAATAGTGACACGCCGTCCAACGAAGTGTGTAAAGGCATTTACGATAACCTACTGGTTTGCCCGCAATGCGCCCACGACTGTAACTTCACTAAGATGTCGGAATCGTGCGCTTATAATAAGACCAGTTATCTGTTCGACAATCCCGCCACTGTGTTCTTCGCCGTATTTATGTCGCTGTGGGCCACCGTTTATTTGGAAATGTGGAAAAGATATTGCGCCAGAATTACGTACAGATGGGACTTATCGAATTTTGATGCCACGGAGGAGTACCCCAGACCTGAATATTTGGTAATTAAATCTAATTAAATAATTGAATAATCTAAATTCGGTGAACAGGTCGGGTTTTTGTGGGTCCTTTCCTTTATATCAATTTTATACATTTTCGGCTCATGAAAAAAGCCAAATATTTTAGACTTTTAATCTGCGTGTTGTTTTTCACACAATAACAACTGATAGCCATCGGTTGCTTGCAATAAACGCGTTAATACTTCGTTAATAGAAACTGGTGACAATAATATGCCACAATTTTTATAAACCATTATTTAATTGTTTTTTCTATACCTTATTTTCAATCTATTTCTCTCCTGTCTTAACAATGCTGGATTATAGCTTTATAGTTTATATTTTATTACTATGGCAGTGAAAATTGTTAGAAAAAAGGTGAAAAGTCGTTTATTAATCGTTAGAAAAAATCGTTTGAAAAATTTTTAATTTTTAGTTCGAAAAATGAATTATAATACACGATTGCCTAAGACTATGTTGTATTATTTGAATTAGTAAATCGATAGCAATTTCGGAACACGACCCGACCCGTACCCGACAGGTTTGAACCCGACCCGACCCGTGCCCGAGACTGTTGAACCCGACCCGACCCGTGCCCGAGACTGTTGAACCCGACCCGGTTCGATAATCCAACTTAAGCAAATCTAAATAATTTTTTGCAAAAAATTTCCACATAAAATATATAATTTAGTAGTTTTACAACTAATATATGTTATTTAGTATAAATGAAGTTGTATTTCTAAAAATTCCTAAATTTTAGATCATTTCTTTGTATTTTTAATGATAGTCGGGTTTTGTAATATAAATTTTAAAACCCGACCCGTACTCAAAAAGTTTGAGCCCGAACCCGGCCCGACCCGACAAACTTGTCGGGTACCCGACCCGAACCCGACATTCGGGTACCCGTTTACTAGTCTACTACAGATCGCTCAGTATAGTCAGCGAATTTCGGGAAAAATATTCGTATTAGAAATTTAGGTCAAAAATAAAGACGTTTAAATTACTTTAATCATATAAAATATTTTTAAATTGTTCTCAGAAGATAATATATATATACTACTAAGATTTGGACGAACCAGAATTTTTATAAAGATAAAGAAACTAAAATTTTTAAGACAAAATGCATTAAATTTTTATTAAATTAAATTTGCATGAGATTTGTACTTACTTACACACGAGTTGACAAAATGCAATACATTCGACTAATACTTAGAATAACGTAAGCCATGTGACAGTTTGGATGGTGTACTTACGAGTACTTTATGTAAATGCGTCAAAAACTTTTACAAATAATTGAAATAAAATAATGGGTTGTTTTATGGCTTGCAACTCAATTGTAATAATCATTGAGATCGTAATTTTATTTATTAATTAAATATAAATTTATTAGTTAATTATTATTTAGTCCAAAAATTTAGTAAATATTAATTTATCACATTAAGTTTAAAACTTTTTATGGTTAAGATTGTGATGCGCATAATTAATTGATAGGGTGCCCATTAAATTTTTTAAGTTTATTAATATAATACGGTATACCGTATACACTGTATATGTATTTTATACTTGTATTCCGCGTAGCACTATACAACTTGTATAATACAAGTAACGGTCACAGATTAACGTGGATACATACGGTATATACAACAGGTACAGTATGTTTTATACCTATATGTTATCATACATTTGTACTAATCGTGTAAATAAACTATACTTCTTTTGTTTGTCCGTGATTAATGGTAATAAATGATGATTCGTCGAGGTTTGCATTTTTAATCGCATCTTTTAGTTTTTCTTGTGGTTCCATATAGAACTATATTCGAAAAATATTCATTTTTAATTTTAAAATATTGTACCAAACATATTCAATGACTAATATGACAAAAACACAAAGTTAATATCAAAAGTTTTAACGTTTTCCTATATTTGTTGGTGAAATCTTATATCGTAATATATAGAGAGTCAAAAATAATAGCATTTATAGCATACAAAAATAGCGCTATAAATAGCATTGATAAATGAACAAAATTGCACTTAAAATAGCATTTTTAATTTTTAAAAAACTACTAAAAAGTTAAAATATAATGTCTTTTTCTTCAAATTAACATTTTTCTAAATCTCTCTTAGTTCATTTT
>JAQIXJ010004799.1:0-10264 GCA_034700185.1 Phthiracarus laevigatus | reverse complement strand
ATATTATTTTGAATTCAAGCACAATAGGTAGTATTTTTACAATAATATTGATGGGAAATGCACTACCAAAGTAAGGGATAATTTCAACCCCATAATACTCAAACTTATAAAAATTTGGTAATACCTCTGAAGTGTTAAGATTAAAGCTAATAAATTAGCTGAGTTAAAGAGTACATTAAGTGGTTAATATTTTAACTTCTTTTATGTGATTTGGTTTATTAGTTACGTGATTTGATATGTAAGTTAGAATTAATTAAAATACGATATTTTACACAATATTTCTTTTCATATTGTATAATTCTTAATTTTTAACTTATTTTGAAATCTAAAGAACTTTTAAAAATTGTCGGTAAAAATAAGTTAACTTGATTCAAAAAATCTTACCAATCGGTGAAAGGTAGTAAAAATGTTTTTGACCGGTTAGATAATATTTAATTTTAAGAGTTAAGGTTACTACTTAAGAAAATGTTAAAACTTTTAACGCTTTTAAAAGATTATTATTCATTAATAAGCATTATCGTAGAATAACCGTTCAAAATTTCTCTAAAATACAACAAAAAAAACTGGCATTAAGTATGATGACCAAACCTATCGGTTTGAACCGAAATTTCCCGTTTTTTCATCATAATCTAGAGTTCATGTGTATAGACTTTGATACTAAGTTCTCCCAAGATTTTAAAATTGATAATTGAACATAATTATATTACGTAGATATTAATAAACTGACTAATGTTTGTACAGAAGTAACGAGACTTTAATATGTTTTGGTTTAAATTTAATTTAAACTCACGTAAGGAGTTCCGAGTTTTTGTTAAAGTAAACTCAGTGATTTAAAAAAATATATTTGATTCGGTCTTGATATAAGTTAAATAAGCGACTAATGCTAATTAATTACTCTACTTTAAAATATTAATGTATAAATGCTAAAATTTATCTTTAAGAATAACTTTAAACTCTTATGTGCTAATCCTAGAGTTCACCAATAAATTATATTTGATATTGAAAATAATGCCAAATAATAATAGTTGCCTTTTAGTGATTTAAAATCTAGTTCCATTACCGTGGAATGGTAGTGGAATTGGAGATCAGCTCCGGTAATGTCACGGTAATGGAATGAAAATAATTTTGTTTTCCAGTTATGGTCTGATTTTATAAAGAAAATTTAAGTAATGTATTTATCAAATAACAACGATTTCTCTTGCAGTTTTTTATCACTAATTTTTAAAAAAATAAACAATCAGTATTTTTTCGACTTCAATATACAACTAATCACGAAAAAAATTATCCAAATTGAGTTGCGTGTAGAGCTAAAATTTTTCATTGGTGGAACGGTAATGAGTGGAATGGTAGTGGAGTAGAAAAAACTCACGGTAACGGTAATGGAATGAAAAAAATTGTGTTTACCGGTAATGGAATAGCAGTAGAAATTTTGAGTGCGGTAATGGAACGGTAGTGGATATGAAAAATTAAATATTTTCAATCACTATTGCCTATACAGACCATGAACATATTTGAAATCACTTGTTAGCCGAATTGAAATTTTATTAAAAAAATGTGAAATTCGTATTAAACAAATTTTAATTTTTTGTTTTCAGTAAATTAGTCTTAAAAATGAGTTCGAAAAACTTTTAATATATACTCTAATTAGGTTTATTTCTACAACATGTATAGGTAATACGAAGTACCTAAAGTTGCATAAATTACAAGACTTATGCCGCGCCAGTTTTTGATTATTTTATAAAATTTGGGTCAGAATGCTTAATTTAAGCAAATCTTAGTTTTTAGAAATAAAATTTTTAGAGTCGCAAATTAAAAATTCAAAACATTTTTATTTAAAAAATATTTAATTACACATTTTTATAAAATTATAATTTATTGATTTGGAAAATAATAAGAAAAAATAATAATATTTTGGGATATATCCAAAATAACATGCAGTAACTCTTAAGTCATCGAAGAAATACGTATAAAAACTTTGGAATAAAACCATGAATAACTCACGGCTAGTATACCCAATGTTAATATGAATACTATGATCTACTGAGGAACAGATATTTAGGAACAAAGCGAATATTTATAACTATTCATAAAATATAAAATATTTAATTGACACACGGTAACTGCCAATATAAAAGGGGAAGTTATGAAAAATAGAGATACTATATTTCATCACCCAAAAACGTGGAATTTGTATTTTTTTACAATTATATTTTAGCTCACATAGTTAAGCTTATGCAAAAGTTGTTGTCCGTCCGCCCGTTAGTGTACGCAGTGGTTGGTTGCTACACAAAATTAGTTCTCTATTAATGTGTCATTCTATTCTGTATTTACTATCAACAGCAATAATTTTAAAGTTAAGCGAGCAAATAAAAAATATGAATACAATGGTTGAGTACCTTAAATTAAACAAAAACGTCTTATCGTACTAATTTTTCCGGTTTTAATTTTTTTTATATTCGTTCGTTATAAATCACACTATTAAATGCATGGCTGCTGCACGCATATTCATGTGTACGCACAAAGCGACTAATTGTTTCGGATCCGTCACACACTTTTTCAATTTATTAATATTGTTCAACAACACTCGAAACGTTTCACAGTAATTCAAAACGGTTCCACTGAAATACATTGATCTGCAAATAATATATAAAAAACGATTATATTGCTGCACTAAACATCATTTGCTGATGATATGGCGATAACATTTCTTAAACAAATAAACTTATATCATACAATATTTACCTAACAAATGTTAGTAACCTCGTTATAGTTTTTGTTTGCACTTACTGTTTTGGTTCACAAGTTTTAATAAACTTAATTTAAAACAAAATGGGAAATTTAAATCGCTAAGTAATCAAAAATTATTTTCCCATACTTAAAGCGAAATTTTAATTAATTCATATATCATATTACCACTGTATCAAAACTTTTAAATAAAAAAGTAATGAATGCTAAATTATCTCTCTCGTAACAAACTTCTAATGAATGGTGTCTATAGTAAAAAAAAAAACGAAATTTTAATAAACACAAAGTTTTCATCACTATTAAAGTGCAAAACAAGTTCGAATGCATCGTTAAAATACTAAAAATATATTAGAGAAAAACAAGTTTTACATTTAAATAAACTTTTTTAGGAAATATGTCAATCATTGAGTGGATTTGGATGCTTGTGGTTATCTAAGGTATGTCTTAAATCTACTTATACCTGCGAATAGCCATTCATTAAAAGTTTGTGGAAAATTCCTTAAGAACCTGTGCACCATCTATTATTTTCATTTTTAACTATTTATTACTTATTAAATTCTGGTACTGTGCAACGGATGTGACGTAAGAAGCATATGTATACATACACATGCATTATCGCTGCTTTGTATAGTACGTAAAGCAGTTGTTATTAATTATAACGTAAGTGTAGAGCTGGGCGCCGATAGATGCGGGGAACACTGGGGGAGGAGGGGCGGTTTCTAGTAAAATTAAATTTAATATGTTTCTTGTAGCTATTATTTAAACCGAATTTAACTTCACAATTTTGATTTTAATCAATTTCCTTTTACATTCACCATTCAGCCTTAAAACATATTCAGAATTATTGCTGATATATGGTACTTACCCTTAATTCGTAATAATACTGCATTAAATTTATAACAACGTGGACATCAAATTTCATTTATTTCAAAATATTATAATTTACAAACCAATAAAAAAACAAAATTAGTAATACTATGTTTATTAAATTTTGTACGAGAATATAAAAAATATCTTGATTTAATTACGCAAAATAAATTCCGTATCATTGATTGAGCAAAGTTGATGACATTGAATACTGTATAATCAAAAACAACTATTGCCTAAAAAACACTTCTAACCGTTTATTGTCTCGATTATAACGCAAGTTATATATGAAGAATATATTTATAATACGGCTTAACAAACAAATGGGATAATTAGGAACATTTGGTTAAAGCGCGAGATAAAACTATGCCACCAAAAATGTATCATTAAACAAATTTAGGCAAAGCAGAACTTCATAACACACCATCAATCCGGTAAATAATTTTAATTCGTTTCGTTAAAATACATTTTTTTCAATCATTGATTTGGTTTGAATTAGGCGTCCCTCACTATCTTTCGTAAATAATTGCTTCGCAAATAATAATTTATGGTACTTTTATGAATAAAAAAATTGCACGCGTGTTTTAGAGAGCATATAAAAAATATTTAAAACATTTTTTGTTGTATAAAATTAGTAAACTTTTTATAACATATTTAGAAAAAAACGTATGAATTAGGCGCGAAAATTATAACTGTTAATAAACCGTAGTTTTAATAGACAATAAACGAAAACCGACTCTTATCTGACTTTTTTCATATCTTTCTTTTTTCACATTTTTGATTCAGTTTTTATAATTTTCAATCTTTAGAATCACGTTATTAATAGCGTTATGGCTGTTATACTCCGGACACAACGCGATCTGTTTTGCTCCATCGCTCGTTGACTTAATTTCCAGGATTTTCCAGCTTTCAAATAGTTTCACCGCATTTCGAAACGTTTCCATCGAAATACATTCTTCTGCAAACAATACAAGTTAAATAGTTTATAATACAGTTAATATACGGTAGAGTTATTCATAGTAACTGACTATCATAACAATAGATAAGACATATAGAAATCATATCTGCAAATAAACTGAAAATATTTGTTTCCAACTGCAGTTCATTTTTTATTCTTATGTGCGATCATTTAAGGTTTATTTCTGGTTATTTAACTAAAACAAATTATTAATTATTTTCAGAAATAAATGTTAAAAAAATTCAGTAATCAAATATCATGGGAATAGTTTAAATACAGAACTATTTATAAGTTAGTAAAACACTAGTAACTTAAGTGTATTTGAAAACAAATGCGATAATATATTAAAATATATCAAAGATAAGCTTATACGGTATTACCATAAATAAGTAATCCATTTTGCTGTTTGTGTTCAGCCATTTCTAGCAATTCAGCAAAAAATACTTTATCGATCTTATCGTTAATACCAATTAACTTAATCAAAGCGCACGCAACCAACCAATACGACTCGACATATGGCGAAAGGATTGACCGATAAAACTTAATAAGCGATACGTTTTGATCGTTCAAAATTATTTTTATTTCACGCTTATTCCAGTTCCAACCACTCCTGTTACCATAATAACCGTCGTTATCCTCGTCATTATCGAAGTCGTAATGTCGATATCTGTCGCGCAAATTTTGGTTATTATTCTCCGCTTCAGTCGTATCGACCAAAATTCCATTGATTTTCATGTCGTCTATCACACTAGAAATACCGTCGTAAAGACTTTGGCATGGCTTTAATAATGATCAATAAATTAATTAAATTCCAATAAATTACGATTTATTTATTTAAACAAAAATGCGCGTCACTTACGGTAGCAAATATGAAGTCGTATTGAAGTATATCACAAAGTAGTAGAGATTTGTTAATTAACTCGTCGTAATCAATAGAGATATTGCTTTCGAAGTTATCGCGCGATAGTAAACAATCGATTGGCGAACTTAACAATAGTAAACTATTTGCTAATAAAAAAATGAACAATTTATAAGACTTCTTAAATTTTTTTGTTGATAATGTTAAGCTATAACTTTACCGACAATCGAATCCAATTGAAACAGTGAGATACAAGAATTCGCGTAATACTGAAGATCTAAAACTTGGGGTGATTTAGTGGCCGCAACTAAATATACAATCTTCATGTTCACGTCGTTATTCGCGTTTTCCTCTACTAGTTTTGATTTCGTCCAATTTAACGACATTTTTCGTACAGATAATAGTTGTTTCCCCAATAGAATGATCGAATGGCGAACAATATTCTTCGAATCGCCACGAAAACCGATGTCACGTTTTCTACGATAACACTCTTCGCGCAACCAATCGAGACTATCCGCCAAATCAGGAAGTGTCACACCTTTACGGTGTTTGGTGAGCAACAGAAATGAGACCAATTGGGTGCTCATCAGTGCCATCGAATTAAACGCGTCGTACACCACGTGTTCGGCTAACTTCTCAATTGTTAGCCTCTTGTCTTCAGGCACCACAATATCGAGCCCATATAATGACGAAAGAGATGACGCGTGACGTAAACCTTAACAGTTAAACAAAAACAAATGATTCCTACGGTACGTAAGAATAATCGCATCGAATAAATACCAGAACACGCCGAACATTTGCGTTGAACACAATTATTCGACGCATGAAACGCAAGACGTTTAGTCGATTCGGTTTTCGAGTTGATATTGTAAGCGGCGTTTTCTAAATAGTCTTTCAGCGAATATGGGTTACAAAAGTCGACGCGTACGGCGCCATAATTCGAGCGAAGAGTCGAGTATATCGACTTAACCGCTAAACTAAAGCTTTCGATTCGTTTGGGTTGTCCGAGCTGTTCGCTGGCGAACGAACCGTCGAGTATTTTTTCGTATGAGATCGCAACTGGAACTAGGAAAGCGTCACTTATAACGCCTTTAACAAAAGAATTAGATATATTTAGCTTTGAAAACTAGATAACTGCGAATCAGCAAAAAATGTCGATAAGATTGCAAAAACAAATAGTGTTTTGAAATTACTAATCGTTTTGCTTTCTTACTACTAAAGCGATTCTATCGTGATCGACATTAATGTTTAAATGATCAAAACAAAACTAAAATTAATGCATAAAATTTTCTTTTGTTACCAATAACTTTATAAATTTTAGTGAAAAAAATTATTCAAATAAAAGCTTTGTTAAATTTTTCAAATAAACTGATTCGTATATTTTCGAAACAATATTAAAATTTAGTTAAAAAGAGAATGTTGTCATCAAATACCTTCCAAAATTGCGTCAACGATAACAGAAAGCAAACCAGCCTTTGGTATCAATGCTTTGCCAGTCCGAGAACGTCCGCCTTCGATAAAGAACTCCAATGACTGGCCTTCGCGGAGATTCTCTTTAATATAAGTTTGAAGAACCGCTCGGTAAACATGATCTTTTTTGCCTGATTCGTCGTCGAGACGGCGTCTAATGAAAAAAGCGCCCAAACCTCTCAAAAGATTACCAAAAAACGGAATGCGAAGATTATCGCCGGCGGCTACGAGTGGAGGCTTGATATTATTCATGTACAAAATAAATGTTAAGAGTATGTAATCCACGTGCGATCGATGAAGTGGCACATAGATTATTGGTATATTAGATGTTGTTCGACATTTTCGTAACATTTCAATTTGACCTTAACATAAAGTTGTGATTAATTAATTTATCGTTTAATTAATTATGAGATTTTATGATACCATTATTAACGTATATTTTGGTGAACATTCGAGAAAAGAGTTTAAACATAACCCAACCGGCGATACGGAATAAAACGGTTGATATGCAGGTTCGCATTTTGCTCAGTATTTGCACGACTCGTGATCGCTGTTCCGCTTCTAATTCCATTAAATCACTATTATCTGTTAGCAAACAATTTTAAAACATGTTGTTAACGCATTACAATGGAAAGCGTAAGTTTCCTTAACTTTTAAACAAGTTTTATATGGTTTATAACACAAAAAGTAATTAACATCTAATCGCTTTAAGAATATTATACAAATTAAAAATTTTATTATTATTTTTCACTCCGCCTTATGTTTAACATAAAATATATATAAATTTAAAAACTAGTTTTAATCACCGATATCTATGTCCAGCAGCTTATCGTTAAATCGTTCGCGTGCCGTAATTTTAACCGCCGTTTCGACGCATTCGCTATTCAATACTTTACGCGAAACGTCCACAAAATGTGTATCGACTTTTCGGGTCATCACAAACATGGCGTAACAAAACATACGCGAAATGAAACCGTAATTATATGTGTGGTGCGGAACGCTAAGAATGTTGGACACGCCGAGAGACGAATACAGCGCACCCTTCGCGTTGGTTAACCGCGGCCTAAATGTGGTGCACTCCGGACAACAAGAGCCCATCACTGGTCGTTCGCGCAACAGTGCACGCGCTTTGAAGTAATGGCAGTTTGACTTAAATGGCGCTAAATCGGCGTTCGCCGCGTAATCTTCGTTGAAATACTTCATCGTATAATGCGATTATGTTTTTGTAGTTCACACGAATTTTTAGGACAAATTATTACGCGTGATTAACAGTTTTGCGCATCATAAGTAAATAAAAGATATGGTTTCCTTATTGGCCAAAGTAAAACAAAACATAAACACATTTTGGTTTTTATCAGCGGTTAAAAGCGACCGAAACAATAAAAAAAAACGTGTTATGTGTTTCGTATCACAACATTAAAAAAAACTATAAATAAACCGGTGTTATGGTTGTTGTTTGTTATGTGGACACCATAGCGCTGTGTTCATTTTCATGTGTCAAACAAACGCCAATTATTTATTATAATTTCGGTTTTTTATATAATGTTAAAATTTGTAAGCTTTTCTTTTAAACAATAATAAGATTCAAAGTTTAAAATAGTTGTTTTGTGTTTAATATATTTCGGTGTACTATTATTTTGCTAGAAATATTTTCAGTTTTCATTTTTTTTACAATTTCACGATTCTTTTATAATTATTTAATATACCCTCTTTTTGTTTCATTGAAGTCTCAAAAATTTCCACAAATTAATTTATTCGCAAAACCAAAAAAAAAAATATTAATGCGGAATAATGAAAACTTGATTTGCAATACAATAAAAAAATAAAATTTTGAATTTTGTTTAGAATGATCACTTATAAAACAAAAAATTGACGAAGTTAAAGCCATTAATTTTATATTACATATTTGTGATATGTGCCATATCATAGTTTTAGCGTTACACATTAAAAAGTACATTATTATTTAAAACTACTAATAATTTTTGCTTTGTAACTGTATAAATAGTTTCAAAGTTTCAAATAGTTCATTACCGGTTATAAGACTGGTGGTGACCGGTAATGACCACCGTTTTCAAAAATATTTATCGGTTGAATTGCACTTAATACCGATAATTACCGGAATAATTTAATTCAAACTTAAAAATTGCTTATGAATACATGCTATTTTATAACCGTTATTTTGCTATCACAATTAAATTATTTGATTAAGACTAAACTTTAAAAAAATGTATCCAAAAGGTAAATAACTGAAGAATCAATCAAAAATTTCACGATAATTTGATAACTTTAATTGATTATAAAATACTAGAAAATTGAAAAAGAAATGAAATAAATTATTTTTCTCTATAAAAATAGGTTAAAACTCAAATTTAATTAAATAAAAAATTCAAAATAGAATTTGTGAACATATTTTTATAAAATTTTATATAAAACCGGTTATGACCGCCGATTTTATTTAATTTTTACCGATCATCTTAATAATACAGGTCGTGACCGACGATTTATATTTTTTATCGTGGCCGGTAATGAACATCTCTAAGTATAATGCTTTTAATGCGAATATTCAGAACCATTACAATATTTAAATAACTTAAGTACTTATCATAGCACACATTTTATATTTTATCAGTTTTTAATACTAAATTTTTTAAAAACATTTTTTCAATTATAAATTATAAATAATCAAGTAAAAACAAGAACGAGACACATATATATAGAGCTCACTTTTTCATAGGTCAATGCATACTTATGACAATTAGACTCGTTTTTGAACAAAGATGGCAATTTGCAAAATCCCTTTATAAAAATAAGAATTCTGTGAAATCCCTTTATTAACATAAGACTGCAAACACCTGGACAGGCAGACAGACAGACGGACGGACAGACATACTCAAATCCTTAAGCTCGACTTCTCTCTGAGAATGTGAGCTAAAAATTTTAACCCAAAACTAAGTTGCACAAATATCTAAATGGTAATACAAGAAACATTAAACAAGAACGACACATTCATAGAGAGCTCACTTTTTTGTAAGTTAAAATATAATTATGCAAACAAATATATTATTTTTTAAACCCATGATAGCAAGATGCCAAATCCCTTTATAAATATAAGACTGCGAACATACGGACGGACAGACATTGTCGACTTTGTCTATTCAAAGTGAGCTAAAAAAATTAACTGTAATGGAATAAAAAATTTAAGTTTGTGGTAATAAATAAGGGTGCAAAATAGTTTATTAATCGTTAGAAATAAATGGTCAAATCGTTAGAAAATTCGTTTGAAAAAACCTATTGATTTGAAATCAAAAAATTTCAAAAAACTTAGGTCATGCAAAAACTCAACGGATTTAAATAACAATATTTTG
>JAQIXJ010004798.1:0-10267 GCA_034700185.1 Phthiracarus laevigatus | reverse complement strand
TTTATATACGGATGGGAAATAGTATATTCCAATTAAATATATATATTTTTATGATCGCTAGGATTAAGTTAATTAGCAGAGGGTCGCAGATGGGTGTCCTAGTAATAAAAGATTATATAAAAGAATATTTGAACAAGCTTTCGAGAGTCTATTTTCTAATTTTTTGATAGAATTAAAATCCGTTCTTTATTAATAAAATATACGAATATTACTTATAAATCAGCCAATCTTAAAACACAAGTTACTATTTAAATTCCAAGGAAAATCGAAAACATTTCCAAAAATGGCCCAAAGCAATTCTTGTTTACTGTTGCGGCGAAAAACAGTAATTGTTTTTCACTTTTGACATTGTAGTATCATTTAACTCAACAAAAATCAATATAAAATTCATCTCTAAAATTCTACATTTATTTTTTATTAGAAAAAGTATTTTCAATTACTGTATATTACAACATAAAACAGTCAACACATGATCCCACAAATGCTTGAGCGGTTCTGTAGAGTATTTTCAGTTCAATAATTCTTTCGTCATCAGTGGCCAACCTTTGCCATTTAACGATCTGGTTCATCAAAATCAGTTCATTATTTTTGATTTTGCTGGTGATCCGTTTGGTCCATAAAAATTGAGCGTAAATTGCGGTCAAAAATCCAACAATCGAACAATTATAATGAATATTGAGATCCGATCGAGAGATCACGAGCAAAATAATTTGGAATCCGCTCATTAAAACAACGTCACCCCATATGAACAGTTTGATTAAACACAATGCGTCGCTTAGTCGAGACTGGAATCGCATAAAATCCAATATAGTTCGGTGCGTCTTACGTATTACGTTGATGTCGATGAAAATTAGTCGCCGTTTCACTTCATTGTTAAACTCTTTGAGAATCAGGGCGTATTCGCAGTTAAGCTGATAGTATAATACCGGAATAAATTGTTTCCAAATGCAAATATGGATATAAATGATTAATATGCTTGGAGTGGAGAAAACATTTAAGACGTTTAAGTCGAAAATCGCGTTTACGTTTGGGTTGACTTCTCGCTGGACAAACTGTACCGTATTTATAGTTAGAGCGGAGATAATCGCTAAAACTGTTGGCAAGTATCGTATAAGACTTTTTCTCGCCGATAATGTGTTATTATCGTATTTTTTCAAGTCATAGTAAAGTTGGCAGAAGTTTTTTGAGTTAACCTTAATATAGCAATATGACACTAAACTCCATACCGCCGTTAAAAGACAGTCTAATTTGATTAAAATTATAAATATATCGTCGCCAAAATCCATAAGAATAATGAACTGTATTAATGATAAAAACATCACAGCCACTGTGAAATAAGTGAATATATTAATTAATAATTTGCTGCTACCATTAATTCCAAATATTATTAATAATATTTCAAACATATTTCTCATTTATAAATTTTTTCAATTTTATTATTCTTGTGTTCATCATTCTAAAAAGCACTTAAACTTCAAAAAAATAACTCAACTTTCCAACCACCTATGTCTATGAGAATATTCGTGTTGCGCATAGTTGTTGCCGCACATTACACCGTAGAGGTACATGTATAAGCACTTATTTACTTTAACAGCATTCATAATAAGGAAGATCAAATACAGATTAATTTTTTGGAAAATGTTTCAAAAGCAAGTGCTTTTATTGTAATAATTACATTATAAAAATTTTGTTTGAGTACGATTCGCATACTTGTCGCTATAATTATGTTACGAAACATCGATTTTAGTTTCTCTATAATTAAATTAAGAGTGAACAAGTAAATGTTACTGATTTACATTTGTCAAACGCTATGAATTTGCAATGATAATTACAAATGTTTAGAACATGTGTAGGCGCACTTAATTGAAGAGGGAATATACAAAATTGAAATGTATATAAGCAAAAGGAATTTAGATTTACTACTTTTTAAATTGTTGATGTTCAAATAATTTTAAGAATTCACTTCAACTAACATGTTTTATTCATTGTTTATACGAGGTTTAGTACTGTAATACACCAACGGAAAGAAAATGATAATATATGAATTTTACTTATCTTAGAATTTGTAATTTTCAAATCATGGGTCGGTACCCAAAAAATGTCTTAACATAAATATGTTTGTTTTTTTATTTAACATTAATAATAACTATTAATAAAAAAGAATGTTAACAACTTTTGGCATTTGATTTTTGTTTAATTCTGTAAAAACAAGTTTAGAATTTTAAATAAATTACAGATCCAACTTGAGTGTGGGAAATAATTAGCGATTATAATTAACAAACCTCTCGCCAAAGTATAAAACACATTTGATGTAAACCGTAGTTTAAAATAAAATAAGATTTTGTATAACTATATAATTTACAAGGAAATCAAGACAGAGAAAAAGTTTGAAAAATAATGTTCAAATATTGTTAAAAGACTCTAACTTTAACATAGGATGTACAACGATTTTAATTACAATTCGTGATTTAAGTTTAGACATTTAGAAGGCTTAACCACTTCTTCAATCTGTGAAAGGTTTTAAATTTCCAAGTAATACTATTCTGCATTATTAAGTGAAAACAAGAATGATCATTAGAAATGCGCTCACTTTGATTTATATATTTTTAAAGTGAATAGTTATGTGCATTAGTTTAGAGAATATAAATAATTTCATTTGGAAGCCAAAAAACTTATTATATTCTTGCTAACAATTTTTTAATTTTATTTTTAAAGAAACAAAACTTTTGATTATTATTGTTTCTCTAAAAACTTTTAGGTATTTTTAAACATTGTTATAAACGAGGTTTCAGCCCGTGCTTCGCACGGATTATTAATATTTATATAAATTGTGAATGTATAGATTTTCTATCAGGGGGTTCCCACCCCTTCGAGTTCCCACCCCAGCTCTCATTTAACTCAGTATTTTGAGGTGAGTTGATTCATAGGGGTGTCGAAGAGAATTTCGAATTTATTTTTGACCCCACCTGATTAATGGGGTGCCATCACCTCGAATCCCCCCTTTTTTAAGCAACTCTCAGTTGAATCCTTTGATATAGGTGTTGAGAATGTTGACTTTCAGTATGGGCCAGGGAAATGCTAATGAAACCGTTTTTCACCCCCATTTTTCAGCAGTAATCACACCACATCGGAAACCTCGGAAGTGCACTCCATACTTTGTGTTGAATCCAATGATATATATACCCAAGGGTGTACGGCCACCAGGAGAGGTGTCTATAAAGGGATAAACAGACATCCGTTTTTGAAATATATATATAATTAATGAGAGAAAGCTCATTTTTCCAGAGCTTGAGCTTGAACATGCTGAGCTTAAGCTCAATGCAGGGAAAAATTGAGCTGAGCTTTAAAAATAAAATGTACTTCTGAGCTTGAGCTTACTTATTTGTGAATGGGTTTGAGCTTGGCTGTGAGCTTAGATGTTACAAAAATTGATTAAAAATCACTATCTCATTGTGAAATCTAACTTACTTTAGTTCAAAAAATTGCAATTTAGCTTAAATTTTTTATAATTTTTCAAAAGCAAAAATATTTAATTAATATACGTAATACTAATACGGAATTTGAAACATTTTATGGTATTATTTGTGTTTATTAATTAATAACACAAGCTCAAGAAGCTCATTGGGCACAACTTGAGCTTGAGCTTACAAATTTATGTTCAAAAAATGGTGAGGTTTGAGCTTTATAATTAAATAAAATCTTTTATTTGAGCTTGATATTGATCTTGAGCTGGCTTAAGCTAGCTTGTCTGAGCTTGAGCTTTCTCTCATCATTATATATAATAGTAATTCAGTGAGTGTTTAGGACATTTTTATTCATTCTTAGTTTAGCTGTCTTCAAATTCATCATAGAACTTCAAAATGCTCTTATAGACACAATTAGACACGTGTTATAACTTTTTTAGTTTAATTAGTAAGACGCGTGACTTCAAATTTTACTCATTTGACCCGATATTGACCATTTGTGACCCGAGTTTGTGTCAGTTTTGACCAACGTTGCTCCATTTTTAGTAATTTTTGACCCAATATTTGCTCTGATTTGCCAATATTAAAGCCAATTTTGAACCAATTTTGATCATTTTTGCCTGAATAGTGTGACCAAAATAAGTCAACAGAGGCACAGACAGACAGACAGACAGACACGAATCCCAAATCCAATAGCTGACTTTTACAGTGAGCTAAAAAACATTTAGCTAATTTAAGGAATCTAAGTATAACAAGAAAAGTTGCAAAAATTAATATAAGTGAAACCCAATATAACACTGTTACAGTATAACCTTATAGATGAAGTCTTCTGCTTGTAAACTAAACGCTGATAAATCAGTATCATTTGTCACGTCATCATAAGTGTATGAACGAGTTGAGAAATCGGATCCACCCAATGGTACTCTACATACTGTTAACCATTTTTCGAGAAATAATCCGATATTAAGTTAAACTGCAAATTGTTAGCAAGATTTTTGATGTTAATTCTTGTTGCATCAGTAAATGCACCACGAATTCGATAATCTTTTGGTATCTTTTTAGCTCACTTTGTAAAAGTCAGCTATTGGACTTGTTATGTCCGTCTACCTGTAACTCTGTGACTTTGTAGACTTTTTTAAGATCATAAAAATCATGCAAAAATGAAAAAAAAATTTGGTCAAAATGTGCCCAAATTGGCTTAAATAGGGGCAAAAGTGGGCTTAAATTTGGTCAAAACAGACATAAAATCGGTTCAAAAATGGTTAATATCGGGGCAAATATGAGTATATTTTGGTGTCATGCGTCTTAATAATTATACTAAAACACCTTATGACACGCGATTAATTGTCTTTATAACACAATTTTGATGTTACCTCGTCGACAGCTAAACTAAGACTAATAAAAATAACTTTAACACTCACTGAAGCACTATTTATAACAATGGTTTAAAGCACATAAAAATTTTTATCGAAACAATTATAATTAAAAGTTTTGTTTGTTTGAATCAATAATGTAAGCGAACAATAGATTTAAAGTCAAAGTGAGCGCAAAACTAATGTTCATTCTTGTTTTAAGTTAAGTTTAACCGTTTGTTTTAAATGTGCATTTGTTTGATTAAAATGGCGATCAAATATTAATTTCTATTCTTTTAATCTGAGTCCACTTCTACACGATTCATATAAAGTTGTGATTCCATTATTAGTTCTTAGTATTGAATTCAAATTATCCCAATAAGCGATATTACAAACACATACTGTTCCATCATTTCCATAATCACTAGCAACACATTCCCGGCGAGCAATGACTATGCATTAATTATAAAATTAAATTATTTAATAACTTTCTAAATATTTAATAATTAAATATAGTTCTCTAAATTGTAAGTTACTCATAAAATTATTTAATGCAAACTTTAAATTTCAAACTTAATCCTTTCATTTCAATTTACAAAAATTAGAGATGAAAATTTTGTCTTTGGTATAGCTTATACGGAGCTAAGCTATTAGGCTAAAACTTGCGGCAAGCTTTAGGCTAAGCCATAAATTCTGTGTGCTTAGAAGAGCCAATAATCACATAGGCACTGTAAAAATATTCCATTTTTAAAATTTATAATGTTAGTACTTGTATTTAGGTTCGTTATTTCTGAAAAATATTTTAATTATGAATTCTTAGGTGACATTTATACTGTGTGATTATTAACATTTATAAATATTTTATTGAGGTTCAAAATTCTGTTTTAAAATCTAATTATAAGTATTCGTTTATGTTTATATCAATATTGTAGCAAAAAAGACTATCTATTTATTAGTCCTTTAAATGTTACTTTTGTATTAAAATTTTCAACAATAAAAATTACATCATAGTGCCTCGAAATTATTCGGTCTATCGTAATATGCAGTGATGCACAACGCTCGAGCGGATGGGGCTCGGTGCTGAAGTTGAGCGTCGGGAGTCGCGCGTGAGCGCGAGCGCCGAACGTATATTAAAAATATTTTTAAAAAATTTTCCTGTTAACTTAATTAAAAATTTACACTACAATATATCTCATCTACATTTTATTATATCTCAAAATTAATGAATAAATGAAATATTCGAAAGTTCATAAAAATGATTTTATGTTTCTGAACATTTTTACTTTAGGGTATTCATGATCTTTGGATTCAGCTTGAAATAAAGAATGCAAAAAGGGGGGTTCGAGTTGAATGCATTAAAGTAATTAAAAACAGTATAAAAAGTGAAATAAATGGTAGTTTTTTATGATCGTTACATATTTTATCGGTAAACAATTAAAAAGTGGTTAAAGCACTATTTTAACTTAAATCTAAAATATTTATACTTAATTAAACAAATAAGCGTATATAAAACTCAACCAAATATTTGAATTTACACTTTATTATAAAAAATTAAGATTTCTATAGCTCATAAAACCCATCGAAACCGATGTGCTTAAACAGGTTACTAAATAAAGTTAATGCAGAGGTTAAACCACATCTATGAGGGTTTTAAAATAAATGTATAAAAAATCACCTGCGCTGATCTCATGCGGATTTTACAAGGAATTTAGGAATAAATTCAGATGTTTCCGTTAGAAAGTAAATAACTTTTAATTATAACAATAAATAAAAATAATATATATGGCACACCAAACAATTAAATTGTATAATTATTTTTGGTTAGAATGCAGATGTACTTAATTAAAAGCTTTATTAACTAAAAGATTAGACAGTGGTTTATTGCAATAAAAATGAATCATTTTAGCGAACACATGTTGATTATAGGTGAATGTACTTTAGATCGTGACAATACAGCTTTTTTTGATCTACAGTTGTGCAAGACTTTTCAACAAATATCCATTAAAATACAGATAAACTCTGAAACTGACTTAATTCAAAACTATTATATTAGTTATTAATAATTAGTTTTACTTGTGCCTCATCTAATAACTTAATCGTACCCTTATTTGTTCAATTAAAAGTTTTAGATTATTAATTTAGGTTTCATAAACAATTAGTTAATATAACAAGAACGACACATTCATAGAGAGCTCACTTTTCCTTAGATTTTAGAAGACTTATGTCACATATCTAAGTTTATAATCCAAGATTATAGAATGCCAAATTCTAAATGCTAAATGTTAATATAAGAAAACTGTGAGAAGTCTCTTTATTTTTATAACATTTAAATCAGTTCATGTGCAATTTAGAAAAACTGCGGACACGATGTCAGACAGACAGACAGACATGGTCAAATCCATAAGCTCGCCTTTTTTTAAAAAAGTGAGCTAAAAAATATATTTAGTCAAATAAAAATGAATGCGTTGCGCGTTAAAATTATTATTTTGCTAATTTCTGAACTATATTCTATCGCTTCGACACAATCGCCAAATTATTTCCATTGCATTCGTTCGAAAACATGGGATAATGCAAACTTGACGTCACTAATTCGACAAAAGCATCGGATTCTGAATAAAACTGAATTGAATCAGTTCAAAACTTTAGAGAAAATTTTTAACAATGCGTTTAACTGTAAAAACGGTTTACAGCTTTTACCGACAAATACCGATACAGTTGACGGCAGAACATTCTCTTTCGTGATGGATATTCTGATGACAGTGGCAGAGACTGTTGGCTTTAATAATGTATATATACTCTGATTATTAGGGAATTAAACTAAATTATTAAAATCTCTATTGAACTAAAGTTATACACATCGATGAAGGATGGCATTTCAACGGCAGTCACGTGTCTTGCATGTCAAGGAATCATGAATCTGTTAGTGGTGTCGTTAATCAGCAAAGAAACGCTTGCGTACGCTATCATAGAAGTGTGCACAACGCTTAAGCTATCGACACCGAGAGTGTGCAAAGGTATTGTCGATAGTTTTATGGTTAGTAGTATACATTTATAATATTTTTGTTTAACTTTTTCATAACTTTCTTTTGATAATAATATATATATATATATAAGGATCAAGTCGACTATATCCGTCTTAACACAAAACTTTCGCCCAACGAAATGTGTGGCGTGTTATTAGGTGTGCAGTGCACTATTGGCCAGTCTGACAATCTGTATTGGAAAATAAGTGTACCAAAATCAGTGCAGAAAAGTTATCCGACAACCAGTTATAGATATAAAGATAATAACGATTATAATATACTTCATGTCACTGATATTCATATTGACCCGTTGTATCGCGAGGGCACTGTCAGCCATTGCGGTGAACCGTTGTGCTGCCGTTTGTCGAGCGGTATCGATAATGGTAGAAACAGGTCTGGTGTGTGGGGCGCGTATCCCTGCGATATACCATACCATACTGTAGAAAATGGGTTAAATAGCGCGCGACAGGAAGCGCAACGATTGAATGCTAAATTGGGGTATTGGACTGGGGATGCTGTGGCGCACGATATTTGGCGATACCAACGAGAATCAAATTTATTAGCTTCTGAAACAATTACAAGTCTGTTGAAACAACTACAGTATAATGGTGTGCAGATAATACCGGCGATCGGTAATCACGAAACCGTACCTGTTAACAGGTTAGGTTAGACTATATTTTAATAAGGGTAGGCTAAAATATTATGATTTATCTATTTATGCAGTTTTCCACCGCCAGAAATAAACAATGAGTTTAGTTTGTCGTGGCTCTATAACTCTTTAGCCGAGCAATGGTCAGATTGGTTGCCGACACAGGCGTTAAAAACATTAAAAATGTGAGATTTAATTCGATATATTATGGCAAATAAAAGTAATTTATTGATAAGTTTATGCATTTAAAGGTTTGGCAGTTATTCAATCGTAATTAGACCTGGATTTCGGATAATAACAATCAACACAAACTATTGCGCGCGACTTAATATATGGAGTTTGTACGACCCTATAGATCCTGCCGACCATCTCTTATGGTTAATCGAAGAACTGGAAAAAGCGGAGCAAGCGAGCGATTCCGTTCACATTGTCGGTCACGTGCCTCCTGACAATCGCGAGTGCACTCAAGCGTGGGTTTATAATTTTTTATCCATTATTGAACGATTCAAACACATTATTGTTGGCCAATTTTATGGACACACACATGCGGACGAATTCCGCGTATTATATTCTAACCGTAATTATTCACAACCGATTGGGTTCGAAATTTTATCGCCAAGTTTGACAACCTTTGAGGAATTTAATCCCACATTTCGAATATATAAGACCGATAGCAGAGGTAAAGCTAAAGAAGAGATAATTATATTCATTATGATTACCGGATATATTTTTTAGGGCATATTAAAGATTTCAATACATACAGTTTTAAACTAACGGAAGCGAATCAGAACAAGTTTAATAGAGCTCCGAATTGGTATCTCGAATATTCAATGGTGAATCGGTATTCAATGAATGATTTCAGTTATAACGGATGGAATAGTTTTGTACAAAAGTTGATTAGCGATGAGTCTGTTCTCGATAAGTATTATAGGGCTTACTATCGAGATAGTGATGCGATTCCTGCGCCAAAGTGTGACCGAAGTTGTAAACTGAAACTTATCACTGATATTATCATTACAAACCCTTATGAAGTACTTCCGAAACCAATATGGAGTACGGGATAATATTTTTAGTTTTGCACACCTTAAATGATAAACGATTAAAACTCATTTAGTTCTTAATAAAAGTAATTAACAAATTTTGTTGACTCTCTTTTGAAAAAGTCAGCGTTGTATTGTTTGTAATAAAAATTAAATTTAAGTTCCATTTACTTTTAAATGTATAAAATCATAGGATTCATTGAAATCTATTATTACCAAAACATTAGTTTATTTAAATTAAATCTTATAAATTTTCAATTTAATAAAACTAGTGTAGTTTATATACCAACTTTTCTAATTATATTCTATTCCTATTCTATTTTTAAAATCAAAATATAATTCTATTCTATTCCTATTCTACTCTTTAATTTTAAAATAATTTCTAATCTATTCCTATTCTATACTTTTATAATTTTTTTGTTTCTATTCTTTCAGTCATTTTTCGCGCATTTCTATTCTATTCCTATTCCGGTACCAAGAGTACTATACAACACTAAGTATAACCACTAAGGTTTCCAAAACTATAACGTTTATTGTTTTACAATAATTAACTTTAATATGAATTTAATTAAAAAATTTTGTAATTAATAATTTAATTTATTTTTCACTTCTCTGTTTCGATGTTTATTAAAAATTCGTAAATTTATTTAACGTAAAGTTATCCAAAACTATTTCTTTTTACTTAATTTATAAGATTCTGCAGATTTTTGAGCCCAGTCTTCACCATATTGAGCCAAAC
>JAQIXJ010004797.1:0-10268 GCA_034700185.1 Phthiracarus laevigatus | reverse complement strand
GATAATGTGCTTAATGTTTGTGTGAGGGTATCCAACGTGTTCCATGAAAAAGTAAACACCACCCTATGTGACCAATATATAAATCCATTATTAATTAATTGTATTCAAATAAAAAAACTTGTTTCCAATAGTTTGTAAAATGTTAAACATTTATCTTTAGGGAAGAAATTTTTGAGAAAAATGACTTGGGTTTAGTTACTTGGATTTTTTAGAAAATCAAACTAAAAAAATTGCGTGAAAAATTAAAAAATATTTTATAAACGTATTATGAAAGCTGATTTCATTTATGTTTAATATGTAATTTTATAATAAGACACCACAGCCTAAGATTTTAATTTTATTGTCAGCAGTAATAAAAAGCTCAAACTAGTGTTTTTTGAAAAGCTTTAACATTATAACATTACGTTCTATTATTTTGTTTAGACTGAACAACCATAGAAATTTTAAGCTCCAACGCTACATAGACCTGATAAGTGTAGGCTTGGAATAACTATGGTCAGGTTTTTTTGAGAAAATTAAAGCCTTATTAATCCTGGCCAAACATAACATATTTTGTATAGGATAAATAAACTTGCTTTTGCTTTTAGTTTTAACTTAATTACTAGAGAGTCAAAAAGATAGCATTTGCTATTTTTGTATGCTATAAATTCTACTATTTTGACTCTCTATTAATTATACACTGTATATGTGTTTTATACTTGTATTCCGCATAGCAATATATAAGTAACGGTGACAGTCTAACGTGGATACAGTCAGACCCACTTGCCATCTCTGCTCCCGTGCATTTGTAACATACACATACGTACATGTTTTCACACATATGTATGTGTAATACACGAGATATGAGGTAACTCCGACTAAAGGATGAGACAGAGTACAAACGCACCTAACCTAACGTATGCCATTGCTCACCAGTTAAAGTGGGTGAACTACGCGTTAACCCACTACACCACAGAGGGCCACTTATTAAGAGGTACAGCAATATCTTGTTAACTCCTGAAGTATTTTTTAAAATAAATATCATTATGTGATTCTTAATACTTACGATTAATGTTATAAAATACTTTTTATTTATGCTTTATATTAAACTTAGATTTAGTTTAATTAAAGTTTGTTATCTGTTGAATAAAAATTATTTGTGTCCAAATGATAAAATCTTTTAAATATTTTAAGTTATAAATTTAAATTTTATTTACAAATATTGATATAAAAGCATCATTTAATTGCAATTAAATAAATTTAAACGTAATAAATACATTTGTTTTAGTAAATATGAATTTGATATGAAAGAAATATAAGAATATAAGAATAAATATTGAGAACGTAAAAATTCATTGAAGTAATTCTCGCTGAGTTTTGGCGAAAGCAAGAAAAATCTGCTCTAATGTTGTATCACTGACAACATAGTCTTCGAGTTGAAACTTTTGTTTTGCCGCTTCCATAACACTAAATAATTTAGACCATTGAACACTAGTATCTGTAATGTGATAATGAAGCAGACACTGATGCGAATCTTTGAGCACAGCCGATGGTAACTCTTTTTTGATGTACTCAACCACTGATTCCATATATTTTTCATCGTCGTTTAGTTTTCGTTTAATTTTCATGATTAACGTGAATCCCTGACCAAATTTCGATCTAAGATGTTGCGATGCGCCGAAACACTTGAACATACCGTTAACCATAATAGCGATGCGCGAACACAATGCTTCGCACTCTTCCATCGAATGCGATGTTAATACGATGGATGTGTCATAGTTTTGTTGGATAGATGTCAATGTTGCCCAAATTTTTCTTCGTGCAGATGGATCCACACCAGCGGTTGGTTCGTCTAAAAATAGTACGCTAGGATTGCCAATAATAGCCAACGCTAATGATAGCTTTCTTCTATTACCTCCGCTATAAGTTTCGGTACGTTTATGAGCGTGTTCTTGTAAATCAACCATTTTTATTAAATCGGAAACTTGTTTCGATATCTTGTTGGACGGAATACCTCTTAATCGGGAAAATAAATACAACATTTCGCTACCTGTGAGCTTATCAAGCAATGCATCAAATTGTGGACAATAGCCGATATGTTTTTGAAAGTTATGCAAATTATCAATTAAGTTGTTATTAGAGATAAACGCATTTCCATCAGTCACGGGTAAATCTCCGGTTAACATACGAAATGTAGTGGTCTTTCCAGCTCCGTTCACACCCAACAGTCCAAAACATTCTTTCGGGTGAATACCAAACGTTAAGTGATCGACGGCTGTAAATATTTTACTGCCCGTAAGTTTCATAGTATTGAAATTTTTTGTCAAATTAATGGCAGCAATGGCTTCTTCTTTTAGTTTTTTCTGGTGGCGTAAGTTTTCGATTCGTTTCCTTTCAGCGGAAACGTCCGCATCTTCATCTTTTGGTGGACTATAGTTTGATTTTCTATCGCTACCACTGAACATTTTTCTTAACATATTTGCTATCAAAATATAATTTAATTGAAAATTCAAAATAAAATCTAAAAATAACATTTCTAAACAGTATTTACAATCTAAGAACAAAAGCAATATAAACGCAGCGATACCGACGAAAAGCATAGCTAATAATTCAAAACCGATGCCATAGTCGTCAAAACGAAATGGACTTATAGTATCATAGCATCGATCACCGCATTTATCTTTACAGCAACCGTTAAATAATTTAAGAGATCCTTCGTTGCCGTTCGTCGCGCAAATTTCAACAATTTGTGTTGACATATCTTTACACATTTGGGCGAACGATCCGAGTAAGTAAATCTTATGTACGGCTAAACACATGGCGAATATCGGAACCAAACGAAACGTATATATGAGCGCATAAAATATTGTTGTGTTGATTAAGTCGACTTTAAAATAAGTATGGGTTAAGTTCATAATTCCCAATATTAAAAGCGAAATGAAACCGAACACGAGATAAAAAATCACTAATACTACGAATCCAGTGGTGGGTTTGTTAAACCATAATGAAAAGCAATAAGCGATTGGTATGGAAGCGAAACCGAATAACAATAGTATTAAAAACAAAGCTATAGCCGTATCGAATTGGCCGAAAAATATTTTGTTAAAGTCGAATATGAAAATGATGACAAACATGACTATAACCGCTATAAGATGGAACATCATGTCGAATACGAAGTTGCAAAACCAATACATAAATGTTGATAATCCGGTCATTATTTGAAGTAATTTCGAGTTTGATATTCGTTCGTTAATCGGAAACAATATATAAGACGCACCAATGAATGGCACCGTAATCGGTAATATGATCAGACAACTAACAAAAAATGCGAATAATAACAGAATTAAACTGTTGAACTGTTGGTTCGGTGCGATTGGATAGTTATTAACCGATACGGAAATCTGTTGGTGTTTATCGGGAAATATCAGTTTGATTAATGATTCGTAAACCATATTAATAGAAATGGGTAACGCGTGCGTTGCTTCGATGTTATACCACGGATTAGCTATAATATTGTCAACAGCGCTGTCATTGGTTGAGTCAACTTCAGCTCCAATTAAATATGTTGTTATATAGTTTTCAATCGGATCCGAATGTTTAAGTGCCCATTCATTAGGATTTTCGTTGCGTAATATTGTTGTTTTCATTCCATGTTTAGAAGCGGTTTTGCTATAAGTTTGTGTCAATTTTTCGTATTCACTGTTTCCCGTTTTGTTAGAAACCTTTATGAAACCCTTTGTGTTGCCATAAAGTTGTGCCAAATCTAGTGATAGATCAACGGTTGGATGAATTTTATTGCTTCTTATGCTATCATCGAGAAGAAGTAAAGCGATAAACAAAAGCGCTGGAATCACTAACAGAAACACCATCATTGGTATATATCTTTTAGCGAAATGGAATCGTTTAATAAGTAAACCTTTGAATCGACTTTTGCACAAATTATTTCCATTTAATTTCTTATTATAACTTTTTTGACTCTTGCTTTTCTTCTTTGAACTATGTTTGTCTAAGTCATGGCCATCATTGTAATCTTCATGGCCCACACGTAAGAACACATCTTCCATAGTAGTGATGGAAACACCACACGAAGCGATGCCCAATTTTTCCTTATTTCGTTCGATTTCGTCAAATAGTTTTGGAAATGCGGCGGTTGTATCACTTTTCCCTTTCGTTTTATTACTTTCTAACGAATAAATAACTTCGGATTGTATTTCGCTAAGAAGATGAGCGTCCGGTAAATATTTCTTAAGCAATTGTTGGACGGCATTGCTATCATAATTATCCGCTTTGGCTATCCTTAAGTGATATCCTGTTCCGAAACGTTTCTTCAGAAACATTGGAGCGCCCGAACACTTAACGAGACCGGCGGACATAATTGCGATACGATCTCCAAGAACCTATAGTTATAATTATTATTACGATCATAAATACTTCCAATTTTTAGTTATTTATCTTACGTCCGCTTCTTCCATATAATGTGTTGTCAAAAAAATAGTTCTTTCAGTTCTTAGAGTTTGAAGCAAATCCCAGACAGCTCTTCTCGCTTCTGGATCCATACCAGACGTCGGTTCGTCGAGAATTAATATTTTCGTTCCGCCTATCATAGCGATTCCAAGCGATAGTTTACGTTTCATACCACCAGATAGTGATGGCGCCAATGTTTTTTTCTTGTCCGTTAATTGTAGCACTTTGAGGGTGTTATCCACTTCTTTGTTCACTTTACTGCACGGATAATTTTTCAATATTGCATACAACTTTAAATGTTGCCCAACTGTTAGCTCATTAAACAATACGTTTTCCTATTAAACCAACGAACTTTTTATGAATTGTTTTATATACAAATTAATTGCGTATTACCTGCGGACATAATCCAATACTTTTACGAGCTTTATTCGTTTGCGTAACCACATCATAACCATTAACAGTTACCGTACCGCTCGTTGGCGGAAAAATTCCCGTAATCATGTTCATCGTTGTTGTTTTTCCAGCGCCATTATGTCCTAAAAGTACAGTGATTTGACCTTTATATATATTCAGCGATACATCGCGAACGGCAACGATCTTTCGCGTACCACAGCCACCAAATTCTTTACGCAAATTAATTGCTTGAATAGTCATTTTTTCGTTCGGTTCTTCTTCGAAATTATTTCTATCCTTTTTATCTTTCACACTACGCTTTGATTTATTCGATTTTTTCTGACACCAATAATCAGGCATAAATGGGAAATAAAAGGGTTTCGGCACACCGTATTGAAATGGCCACACAGCGTCCAAATACCATATCAGGATACAGTATAATAAGCAAGAAAATAGCATCACAAGAATAACGGAGCCGAGAGTAAGACGCGTGTAGAGCAAGGTATGCGTGAATAAGTTACTCCACTTTGCACCCGTTCCGAAGCTCTCGAATTGACCGATAATTGCCATACACCACGTTAAACTCAGTGTTGGTAATACCGATGACAATAATCGTTTGTAATTATTTGGTGCGACTTCCGATTTCGTATAAGTGGGATGTAGTGAACCAACGAGTACAGCGTAGCTAACGATGTAAAATATAATTGTGACCACAACTGCTAACACTGGTTTGTTGAATATGGTGGTGAATAACATGCAGAATAGTATGAATTGTGCGCCGAACAGCGCTATTATTACAGCGAATAATGTCCAATCAGAATATCCAATTAATGGAAAGCCTCCCAAACCAACGAAGAACAGTAACGTAAACACTATATCGTGAAACAAAACTATTGTAAAATAGTTAATAAAATGCGATCCCCAGAAGATCCAATCAGACATTCCCATCATTCTTAGCATTTCTTTAGCTTTTACCGACTTTTCATCGGTTATACGCTTCACAATTATGGCGCACATTATCGTATATCCAGTGATAATAACAGCTGCGATTAAATCTTCGGAAGCAAACATTGTTGCGCTCGAACCCGTTTTATATTTAGGATACGGGTATGGATACGCCGCTATTCTATCGACTCGAGTATGATTTACTCGGTTATCGTCCATTAATTTATCCAAAAAAGCCTGATTTATGATTGTCTGAAGCGGACAAAACTGTTCTTCATAAATTGATTCCTTTGGAGCAGGTCCTGACGTTTTTTTATCAATGAATAAATGATGTACTAAGTCATATATCGGTCCAGACATACGGATAGTGTACTTTAGCCTAAACTGTTGCGCTTTCTTTACATCGAATATGACGCCAACTTTTCTAATATTTTCGTTTTCGATATCTCTATGCTCTTTATCTTTTTCTAACGTTATATTCAATTCATGTTCATTTAGATGTTGGTTAACCAATGATGCGTTTGATAAACCTATTATAATAATAGACGATCCAAGGATTTCGTTGACTCTGTTCATTAAATTATCGGTAAAATTATTGACCGGACAATAATATAAATAGTGGATATATTTGATGGTATGACTTGGGAATTGGATTGCCATTGAAGGATAGCTATATATGGTTGGGTCAACCCATTTGTTAGATCGCTCTACTGGTTGATTGGCTCGAAGCAAATAGACTAACAACAACGCCAACGCCACCGGACTTAACAACTCGAATATCGATGAACACCAGTGACGGCGCCGTATTATCCAACACTTCCACAATAATATCATTAATTGTTTAAACAATAGACTCATTTCTTAAAAAGTTTAATGGTATTTATACATCAATTTATGATATGATATCGATATATTAAAAATTCTAAAGAAATAAAACGGAATTATTAATATCTATATATATGCGATAATTTAAATACTATAAAGTATAGTATTTTCAATATTTCCATTGTTGTGGTTCGATATGTATGTGTGGTTCAAACGGTAACAATCAAATTTTTTTAGTCACAGCGCGCGACATTAAACAGACGTAACTTTTAAAAAGCGCTTAAAAAGTTTTATGGTACTATATTATAGATAATGTTAAACTAACGAAGACTTTAGAAAAATACTGATAGATCGGTGTGCGCTTACAGTACTGTACTGTAAATTACATAAATAATACGTACCGTATATATCTATATAATAAAATAATTAGCTATTTATTATCAACAATCTTCAATACATTAGTATTAATTTCAATTACGAGACATTTAATTAAAAATTGATGCGAAGCGCAATCACAAATAAAGTCTTTATAAGTGAAATCAAAACTTCCTAATAGTTGGCCACAATTGCACGCAATCTCTCCCTTTCTCGTCATTGAATTGTCAATATTAGCAAATGATTGACACATCCATTTCTGCGGCTCAACGAATATTTTGTTACACCGATACCGATTGGGGCATTTGCTGGTATCATTGGCCACAATATTAATCTGATTGAAGAGATTAGCGTTGCAGCGAACGCACCGATATTCGCAACCATAAACCAACTCAATATTGCTATACGATTGAGCTCGCGATACCATTTCGAAGTAAACGGTGAACATATCGCTAAAATTATTGCCAATATTCCGTATCCGTAGCGAACGGCGTGACATGAAATTATCGTTATTCCGCAGATTTGCCACAAAACTTTGCAACACATGTTGGCGACATTTTGGATGATTCATTTCGATCCCATAGCCCAATGTTTCGTACAAAAATAATTGCCTCCGAAATCCTTTATTCGGATAAACGTAACGTTTGGATTTCAGATCATCCAACGCTTGGAAGTAAGAGATGCGATGTTTGTCCATAAGATACGCGATAACCACGGAAGCGCTTCGCGATATTCCTTGCGCGCAGTGGACGAACACATTCTCTCCCAAACTTATTCCTTCGCCTATGAAAGCAACGCATTCCGGCAGATATGACAGCAGGTCTTCGTGTTCGTCGTCTTCCAATTTAATCCACTTATACTTAACGCCGTTGTGTTGGTTTTCGTTTGGTTCCAGAATTACGCTCAAAATTCGTTTAATATCTAACGATTCGACCGATAATTGCGAGTTTGCGAAGTTTAAGTTCCCAAGATATAAATGATCTTCGATTTGATCGCATTCGCATTCGTCCGCCATTATTTCATTTACGCATTAATTAATAGCAGCAATCGTTTTATTAGATATAATGGTTGGTTGTTATAACAATAATCTTTAACACTTAAAGTTTAAGTACGTGTACCGTATTATGTTGGGTTTTGGGGTATAGACTAAGTAAAAATATAGGGGCTTCAGATTAGTGTGTACATAATATTTTCTCACATATTTTTGGCGTCTAAACTAACGGTAAGTTATTATTAGCTTTAAAAACAAAATTAAAGTGTATAGAAGTACAGTATCTACTAATTAATATTAACATTAACTAAAATGAAACCAAAAACAATTTTCATTTTTTCGGGGTTTCGATATGTTCTGTTTTGCTAGGTTTCGGCAATTTTTTTAACTTCAAAATTTACAAAATAAGTTTAGATTATGCTCGTGATTTCTGACACAGGAAAAACTGGGGTAATAATGATAGCATTTTTCATACCAGAGACACGCGACAACACTTGCTGCAAATTAATACATTGTTATCCACCCCGAATCCACTCCACATCTACCCCACCTCACATCCGGGTCCAGCTATACTTGGGATTATTTTGAAAGCATTAATTAAGTCTGAGTGAGATGCAAACATTTTTGCCGTTTAACTAACTTTAATGACTCTTGCAGTATTCTTGATTTAATACAGACCGGAAATTAAAGTAACAAAATTATGTAACTATTTTTTCATTTAAGCACGTTTTCCATTAAATATGATACTATATAGTTGAATAAACGACAAATGTATGGTTAGACCTTAATGTAAACTTTACTTCAGTGCACTAATAAGCATTTGATAGTTCTTAACTCTTCAAGAACCTTAAAAAACTTTATTATAAGTTATTAATTAAGCCGCAAAAGTGAAAAGATTTTCTTGATTAATGCCTTTAGATTACAGGGTATTGTTAATAACTCGGTCACTTTAACCACTAGGCCATCAACATTTATGTCTTAAATTTTAGTTTTATGAATTTAGAAGTTAGATAAGAGTATTGTAGAATTTATATTAGATGGTAAAAATTTTATAGACGTATTATAATTGAGGGCTAAGTATAATCAAACTCAAACATATTTATTATATGAAATTTAATACATTATTATTATCAAGTACTTAAAAATACATTATTTGTTAACTAAACTGTGTATTAGTCTAATAATAAATAACGTTTTGTTTTATCCAAATACAAAACATGTGATTTTTTGATTGTGTTTACATTTGTAATTTGTTGTCAACTGTTTTTAAATGTGTGACGAAATTTTAAAAAATTATTTATTGATTAATTAACATGTTTTATTTATAATACGGTTTTATTATTAAAATCACACAAATAATGTCGAAAGTTGATGAGTTATTGCAACGAATGAGTGGTAGTAATAATCGTGACAATAATGGAAATACTTCTAATAAAAGTAATAAACGTAAAAATAATTTCGATTTTAACTTAAACAATGAAAATATACTTGAATTAACAAATCATTGTGTTATAAGTGACGCACCATTGCATCGATTATTGCCATACAATAAGCAATATAGACATAAGGAATATCGCGATAAAATAATCAAAGAACATAACTTAAAAGTATTTGAAGGTAAATTTACTAAAGAAGAAAATCAGATATTAAAACGAAATTGGATTAAATTTTGTGACGAAATTAGTATTAGTGATGACGTAAAAAATCGAATATTAGGTTATTTTGTAAAAAGTCATACGAATACCAGGGAAGAGAAAACACAAATCAAAATTTTTATGCGCGATGAAAAGTTTTTGCTTCGAATGGCTTATGGTTTGCCACATCGAACGCTTCGTTGTATTAGACTTCGTTGTCAAAGATACCTTAATTCATTGAAAAGAATGAAATATTTTAGCGATAATGATAAGCAAATGATAATTAAATATAAAAGTATTTGGGGTAATAAATGGAATAAAATAGGAGAAATAATAAGATGCGATCCTCATGATATTGAGCTTTTTGTTTCGCGATATTTTAACAAACAAGGATTACCTTATAATACGGGTCGATGGTCGACAAAAGAAGACAAAAGATTGATCAAAGCACTGAAAAAGCACTTCAAAACAACAGATTTGAGTGGTGTAATATTTAATAAAAACATTCCATGGACTAAACTAAGAGATGAGTCGAAAATAAATAGAAGTATAAGTGAATGCATTAGTCACTGGAAACGTTATCTCCGATGGAAAGTCGCAAACTTTGATAAAATGGAAAAATGGAGTAAACGTGATTCCGCTAAATTAATATATGTGTTGTT
>JAQIXJ010004796.1:0-10269 GCA_034700185.1 Phthiracarus laevigatus | reverse complement strand
GCGCGCAGTTTTTTGGTAAACGTGTTATGATTTGTTTATAACTGTAAACTAATCAATTATTTTTGTGATTCAAACACTATTAATATTTGTGAACATTTGTGTATACGAGTTTGCAATAACAAATATATGAATTTATATTAAGTAATTAATATGATATTAATCAACAATTAATATATTATACGAGGTGTTCACTAATCAATTTTCTTATAGTGTTTTTTCGTTAAGTCACATGTTCAAAGTGATAATTAATTAAAGAAAGCTTTAGTAAAGTTATAGTTTTTATTTGAATAGATTTTTAGTAATTTTTATAGTTTCGTACGATTGTTATGGCAATGCAATACAATAGTTAGCTAACTATATAGTTAATTGTATGGTATAACCCACTCCTGCATCGCTGTTTTAAACACAAGCATAAATAGTAATGCGCACACTAGACTAACACTATCATAAAGCGCTCGAGCATTTAAAGTAATTTGAGCATCGCGTTTCAATATATTTGGAATATTGATTGAAAATTTAGTGCAATTACCATTATGTGGTACGGTAGTGGAGATAGTAACAGTACGGTAATGTAATGAAAAAAATAGTGTTTGACGGTAATGGTAGTACAAATCTCGTGAGCTGTAATGGCACGGCAGTGGATTGGAAAAATGAAATATTTTCAATCACTATTGTGGAATCTTCATAACTTAAAACAAAAAAGGTTGCATCCATAAAGTGTAGAGATTACTGGTTAACTTTAAACTGACAGGTTAAAAAGCTAAAGTTAAAGTTCAAGATTCATGGTTAACTGTTAAGTTAACAATAAATAGGAATTTAACACATTTGTATAATTCCAAGAATTTTATATGAAATAAAGTAAGTTATAAAAGTACTTTTCAATAATAAAGTTAATAAAAATTAAAATATAATAATTTTTTAGTTGAATAGACTTCTGAAGTTTAGTTCACTTTGAATAGACTTAAGTCGAGCTTATGGAATTGACAGTGTCTTTCTGTACATTCGCGTCTTATATTAATACTTCAGGGGAATTACAGGAAAACAGTGCTGCACTTTGCGCGTTAATAACTGTTTTATCGTAAATGTAATAATTTTGAGGATTTAGGAATACCTCAATTAGTCTTTCCTTTGTATATCAGTAATCTTTCTCTTCTTGATCTATTTTATCGAAATTTATTGAAAATTTAGTTCCATTACAGTGGAATGGTAGTGGAATTGGAGAATAGTTCCGGTAATGGTACGGCAATTGAATGAAAATAATTGTATTTGCCGAATGTAATGGAACGGTAGTTTTTTGATCTGATTTTATAAAAAAAATTTAAATAATGAACTTATCAAATAACAAAGATTTAACATTTAACACTAAATTTTTATAAACAATAAATAATCAGCATTTTTCGACTTCAAACTACAACTTGTCACGCAAAAAACTTTATATCCAAATAGAGCTACGCATGTAAAGCTAAAATTTTTTAATGGTGAAACGGTAATGAGTGGAATGGTAGTGGAATAGAAAAAACTCACGGTAATGGTACGGTAATGTAATTAAAAAATTGTGTTTACCGGTTAGTACGGTATTGCAAATCTTGAGCGCGGTAATGGCACGGTAGTGTAGTGGAAAATTTAAATAGTTTCAATCACTACTGTGGAAGTCAGCGAAAAATTTAAATCCCAGAATACCTTAAATGAATACCTCTGAAGTGTTAATTAAAGTATTTCACTGATTTCTTATATTAATAATAGGATTTGGAATTTTACTATCTTAGCTTAAAAACTAAAAATAATTATAACATAAGTAGTATGCATTAACCTATGAAAACGTTAGCTCTCTATGAATTTGTAGTAAATTGTTTTACATAATCATATCCTATTACTTATTAATTTTACAAAACGCCCTTAGATTATGGGCACTCTAAGTATTAAACATAACGCGTGTAGAGCTGGGCACAGATGGATGCAGAGTGGGTGTGGGAGGTGTGAGGTCATGCGGCGTATTTGGCATTTGTTAAAAAAGATTAGCCTCTCCTACCATTCCCAAAATTTTGAAATCTCTTGCCATTCATTTAGGGAGACACTAAGAATTCAAACGCACATATATCACGTGCATACTCACCCATAAAGTCTTGAATAACCGCAATTAAACAAACAAACAAAATTTAAATTTGTGCTTTGTGGATGTTTTTTAAACTATAACTTACTATTACCGTTTTAAACGCCAGGTTTTTACTTGTACATTATGTCAACTAAATTTATTCGCTTATAGATGTCAGCGCATAACATGTAATGGCAATCAAATATTATCACGTGATGTAATGTTTTTAAATATTAAGATTTGTTACAATAAATATAAGTTTTATATACAACCTTTTTAATATTATATTAACCCATACAATAAACCATAAATTGAGCGTAAAAAATTGTAATTTACTTGATTAAATAACTATGATTAATTGGGGGAAACATTTGGTGCACAATTGCTTTCGATCGTCAGTTTTGCGATTAACCGCATCGCAAACGCGTAAACAAACGCACGTGCGTTTCACGCGAAACCAAACCACCGATAGTAACGCCAATAACCAAAACGATGTCATAGAAAATATAGACATTGAGAATCTTTATCTGAACGAAAAGGTTCAGAAAATTCTGGTGCGATTAACTGGTTTCGATATGGAGAAGATATTCGCCAAACGACAAGTGGAGAATATAACACCACCGCAGTACGAGTTTCTAACCGATAAAGAGCTTGAAATGGTATTTCTAAATCATTATGAAAAAAATGCTTAACACAAATCGTATAATTCGTACGCGATGTGCGCGTATTTGTGTTGTAGAGAATGGAAGAGGCGAGACAGAGAGCGAGGCGTAAATTACAAATGCCACCCGTTATGAAAGCCAAGTGTGACCAAACCGATGTGCTCTCCAAAGATCCAGAAATTCAGGGCTTTTTAAATCAAAAATTTGTGTTCACTGACGTTAGCGTTGGTTACGACGATAAAGTTTGTTAACGATTTGTTTATGTTTATTGTAAATAATTTACTGTAATATTATTTCGAAAATCGGTTTTAATTTTAGGAACGATTAATCGTTGTTCGCGAACCAAATGGTTTATTACGTACCGCTAACAGAGACGAGAGATATCGGATGAATCAAATTTTTTATCCTAAAGACGAGCGAACATTAGAATTTCCGAAAATGTTTGAAGACGAACATTTAGACGTATGTTAATTAAATATTAGCTACATTTACCATTCACTTTATTGTACATTTAGAAAATACTTGCGCGACACGACTATACGTTTGTTTTGGATCGCGCGTGTCTTCAGTTCGAACCCGACGACGAACAGTATTTATTACTTACTCATAAAACGTATGACCACATCGCCCAATCGAAACAGTTTGAGTGCGTTCGGTCGACACGACATTTCGGTCCAATGAGTTTTTATTACGCGTGCTATAAGAAAATTGACGATTTGTTGATACATTTTATTTTATCGGAACAAATCGACGATTGCGTCGATTTAATTAAACTTTATTACATAATTCACCCAAAAGAGGAATTGGGTGTTGATTTAAATTCGGACGACACGATTCAAATCGTTAAATACTATATCAACGAAGATTCGGCCAAAAAATATCAACTCGAGATAGCGATTCAAAAATACGAAGATGTTATGAGAAATAGGCAGTCAATACTGGATGGAATAGACAGAGCGCATGGAAACTAATTAATGTGTATGTATGCCTAAACTCTGGCATTGTCTTTATTTAATTATAGTGTTTCTGCTTTTTTTAGTTCGGATGTGAATCAAAAATTTCATTTTAAAAATGCATTAAATTGACACGTGGAGCACTTTAATTCAAAGATAGTTGAATTAAGATTTTTATTGCGTTTGGTATAGTCTATATTAGGATTTGTAACATTACTTCATAAACTATACTATACTAAACTAAACTAAACTATACGTTTTACTATAAATTAAAGAATATTTAAGTAGTATTCAGTTTTATTTGAGCAAATAATTCGATCAATTTTCGAAAAGTATTTCACGTTACATTCACGAAGAAAGCTATAGTATTATGTAGAGTAATGCTATGAAATATAAGCTTAGTAATCGATAACATCAGCAAAACTATTCGAATTACTGCAAGTGAATGGTATTTTGCTGAAAAGCATCAGTATTTGGACATTTTAAAGGAAGATAATTTAAAATACATTAGTCGAAAACAAATCAAAATAGATTATGTTTATATTTAATATTAGAAAAGTAAAGCAAAAGATGATATTACTTTTTTTTAAAAATAAAACTAAATCATATACAAATAAAATCTCGTTTTGTTGGGTTTGATTAAGCTTACGAGATAACTATACCGGTAATTCAATAGTTTCTATAATGGCATATATAATACCATGCATTTGATAATATTTGTATAAAGATTTGAAAAGAAAAATTTACTTTCGATTTTGCTTTTTCTTGAATTTTTATTTGAAATTCTTATCTTTCGGACGCTCAATGATGATAAATAAGTATTGTTAATATACTAAAAATAAATGAAAAGCAAATTTAAAATTTTCTAATCTTTAATTAAAGCCCGGAATTTATTCTCAAAAAATATAAAATTATGCTATTTTTTATTCTCGAAAATTCCTACAAATACTCTTTTATATTCTTTTATTATTCATACATTAAAACTTTCATCAATGGCTTTACATAAAATTTTTTGTCAATCAGTTTAACGACATTTTTCCAAAACTTATTACATATTTTTAAAGTTATAGTTTTAAAGTTGCTTTGTCTCTGCCTATTATTTAAAACTCTGAAAACGTCTTTTACACTTGAAAATATCTTAACAAATTTTCAAATCAAACTAAAGCAAAAAAATTAAGAAATTCTGAATGCATTTGTTAATTTTTGAGTGAGTTTTATTGCCTGCCTTCTAAGATAAATACCATAAAAATAAGAGAAATTTGATTTAAAATATGTCTGAATAAATTATTATTTTGACAAATTGACTTTCTCTAAATACTATTAAAACAATAAATATTACTTTAAAATCAATTATACTATAGATTTTTTATAAATATGCGAAATATGCTTAAATCCCTGTATTAAATATGCTGTAGTTTTACACTGTTTTGGTGAAATTTGTCATTTTCCAGTGGATATATGAGCTTATAATCGTGTCATCCGCGCGAATAAAAGTGAAATCTGATTAATTAAATTTAATATTAAAAATCTGTAAAAATAACAAATAAAAAAGAAAAATATCGGTATTCTGTTCAATACAAAATGCGTTCAATTAATTATCATGGGATGGAATTTTTATTCTCAGAACATAAAGATAATATTTATCAACCCTTATTTAGTTTTCATTTTTATTTTCAATTAAATATACTAAAGAATTATATAATTTAACAAGAACGACACATCATAGGTAACTCACTTTCTAGGTTTCATTAAATAGTTTTAAGATTTAATTAAAGTTCAGTATGTATGAAAATTATTTTCATTCATATTAAAGTCAAATCTTAACGTATGTAGTGTTTAAGCCAAAGTTTTTGAGGCTATTCCTCCAAACGCATTGAAATGTTGTACATATGCCACGCCCATTGTTCCTCTCTGCTTAACATCGCTCTGCGTTGGGCGGAATAGCCTCAAAATCCCTGGTTAAAGCACGTTGCTGACCTACAGAGAGATAGACAGACAGACAGACAATCTTTGTCAAAAACATAAGCTTCGACAAAGAGAGCTAAAAAAGGTCAAAAATTTTTGTTTGGAATATAGTTTGCAAATAAAGTTTTAATGAAGCTCTTGCATCAGACAGACTGGGTAATGTCAAATCCTAGTATGAAAAGATTCTTAAAAAGATTTTATGGAATAGATTAATCAAAAAACAAATACGACCTCATTTTTTTGTTTGGCATTGTTTATAGAATGATAAATAATTAACATTTAAAAGAACTTCATTATATTAGTTAAATGCTGCGCACACGAGTTATCGATCATTTTAATTCACTTTAAATCCAAATTTAATTGCCTGAAAGTATTTTATAGGCCGTATTGTAAGAAATAAAATTTACTTTTTCTCTACTTAACTATGATTAATTTAATTTATTTACGCTTCCGAGTCTAGCTTTTGTTTTACGCTATACCCGACATTTATCACTATTTATTTTTTTGTATTTCATATTTTTTTCAAAGAAATTTTATCTCAAAAATAATTGAAAGCTTTATCGCACTTTAATCCGACATAATTTACTGTGAAATGATTTATAGTTTAATGGCAAAAATTAATTATTTCACCACATTTTACGTGAAAATAGTGAACTAATGGTTTTACCTAAAAGATATTTATGTACTGTTTCATAAATTAATCAAACAAAAAAAATAACTTATAAATTAAAACAGCAGGGTTTTGAGTGCGAAAGCGAGTTGGCGTATAAATTATTGGTAAAATTAGACTCTATAAGTAAAAGTTTGGTCACTATTACGAAAGAAAACAAACATTTCACAGTCTGCGATTGATTTACAGCTTTTTGGCTGAGTTCACATAAATTTGTGAAAGTTTGTGATGTGTCAGATCCTGGCGATCTATCATCTAAAGGCACAGTTTCTTTTCACCAAATTTACTCTAAAAATTAGAAAATTGTTTGCAAAATATATGCGACAGTGAGTGTATATAAAACATATGATTCGATGCTTGATTAATTTAATTGCAGCCATGCATAAATAATAACAAATAATAATAATGCTTAAATTAAATTTTTAAAATTTATCCGCATTATATATTTTAGTTATCAAAAAACGTTGTATTTTTGGAAAAATATGTCAAATCATAATTTCTTAATTTATAATTAAAGTATAATTGAATGGCTGTAAACAATTACAATGGTTTTATAACATTTAGTGTCTCTCAACATGTGCCTATAAGTAAATACTGTATTTCTAAATTCATTCAGTTGTTCTTCAATCCGTTTATAGTTTTTAAAAGGGAAGTGAAAATTGTTAAAAATGAGCAAAATCGTTAATTAATTTTGATTAAGTTTTAAAAATTGTTTGAAAATTTAAATTTAAAAATGAGTTATGGCACAAAAATATGCAATACTTTGATTTATTATGGGTAAAATTATGGGTAAACCGATATTTGTAGCCACAATAAATTGCAATACAATTGAAAATTATTATTAAAAATTGAAATTAAAATTTCCGCTTAATATTGTTTGTTTTAATGTTTTCTGAAATAATTATAATTAAAGCCAGCAAATTATACAATTTAGATTAGTTTTTAATTAAACAAAATTATAACTTATTTAAATTCTAAGAATTAACTCAAATTAATCATAGCTGGTATATTTAATTAATTTTAAATTTTCAAATATAAACGTTAGATTAAAATCGGTGAACAATTAAACAAACACGCGCTAATTTTAATATCTTAATTAAGCAACTTTTTGATTCGTTTCAATCAAATTTCAAGCGCGTGTTGAATAATAGTGAAAACTTTTAAATACATTATCGAAATACGTTATACATAAAACTAGCATTGATTATATACAATAGGTTTTTGATCATATCATTCAGTTTGCATATCAGTCAGAGAGAGTTTTACTAATCTTTAATATCATAACTAATCTTAAATTGCGACTTAAAGTAAAATAAACTTAAAATAAGTGAATAATAAAATGGTATCCGTTAAAGATGGGGAAAAAATGACAATTAATATATTATTCATATTATGCATTATCGGAATATTATACATTGCTATTATGGTAATCATATGATAACTGTATTTCTAAACAAAATAATAATTATTTTTTCTCGAAGATTATAATATTGGCTGGACTTCTCATTAGAAGACGAAAGAGAGCGAACAGTTCTAAAGATGTGGAACAAGTTGAGCAAACAGTCCAATCAATGCCAGAACCAACGGCAGAACCAACACCTGAAACGGATATCTCTGCGCCACAACAAGAATCGGGAGTAAAATCGCCAGAAGAAGAATCGGGCAAAAACCCGCCACAAGACGATGCGAAAGAGACCTCAGCCTCGCTTTCGCCAAACCAATCATAACACAATCCGCCTCTTAGTCACAAATAATTAACTTTTCTTTAACTATTTGTTACTGTAATATCAAAATTCACATTTAAATACCAAAACTAAATCAATTATTTTAAATAAAATATATGTTTGTTTTATAATTTGTAAACCAATTCTTAAGTTTTTCCATTTGGGATCCAGTAGTTTTATGGTAAAAGTTTTCAGAAAAATCCAAATCATTTCAAGTTTATTTAACTATTGATTAAGGATTAATTCATTTTTCGAATTTAATAAAACTAGAATACCTTATATTATCTTGCAATTATTCTTCAAAACTAAGAGATTTATACATAGAGATACCATATATACATTAATAGTAAAGAAATCGGTGGAAGTCAACTATGGCGTAAGTATTGTTGCAAAAAAAACGTTTTTAAAAAACTTTCAACAATAGAACATTGAATATAAAATATTTGAAATCACTATCTATAATCGTCGTGCAAAATCTTATCCATAGTTACCCAAGGTCCGAAGTGCCAGGCGGAATCAGATCCTGAAAATCTAAAATTCTAGGGAAGGGGGTCTTTCGATTTAAACTCATCGGATTTAAACAATTTTTTTGTCTTCCGACCAAAAATTTTTTTTCAACCAAAAAATAACACGTTTTCAATACAATCTCGATTTTCATGGGGGAGGGGTGTCAACTTTTCCAGAATTCTAGGAGGGGCAACCCTGCGCAAGCACCCCCTTGAGTAACTATGATCTTATTCAAACCAACAAATCTACCAAACCTACCAAACCAACAGTTTGGCACTATTTGGCAGTAAAAAAATTTAATTCTATTATAGGTGCCTCTCTTGGGGTTCAACTAAGAATATACAATTATTAAATAGAAAATCGCAAAAATTGAGAAATAGTTTGATATTTCAAAAATTGTTCAATTCGTTTGAATCGTTTACTTAAATTTCTTTAAATTGTGTCTTAATCTGTTTAATAACTCGTTTTTAATACAATTTATAACAGTTTTATTCAATCGTAATTAACGATTTTCTCTTTCCAAGTTATTAAGTTTAATATTTGCGCGAAATATCATATCTATCGTATATTCTTGCGTTATTAAAGCACATTGCCTTTCAAGCGAATCTGTTCACAGATAGAATTGCATTCACAAAATAAATCATTTGATTGTGACTAAAACCAACGAAAAAATTGAGTCTATTAATTTAATAAATTGAGTCTATTATAGATCAATGTTTAATTCAATCACAGCTATATTTAAAAATTTTAATTCAGAGAGATGTAAACATATAAAAAGTTGAAAATCGATTTCGATTCAATTAAATGGTCTAAATAGAGAATGTTAATCATTGGATAATAACGTACGAATAAAATATGTTCAAATTATTTAGGATTTCAAGATTCATCATTGGCTGACAATGTCAACAAATTTTAGCGTAAAAATAATATTCTGAGCCTAAAAATATCTTCTCATACTAATTATCTTTAATCGCCATATTTGAGCGAAAGTTTTCCGAGCGTATAAAAAAATTAGTTTATAAAACAATTTTTGGAATCTATTGCCGCTATATTGCTATCTATTTTGATTAGACGCAAAAAGAAAAGAGTATGCACCACTTAACAAGAGAGTAATGAATCAAAGTGTTTGTCACATCGTTTTTCGTTTCCATAATAGCTTTTTTTTCTTGCGTACGAACTCGATATTATTATTTTTTCCATACACGCGCATGTAAATCGTTTCCCTCCACTGACAGATGCATTATTTTCTTATCACAAATGTGTTGAATGTTTCGCACCCAAAAAAGGGAAAAACCAATTTATGTTCGTAATGGGAGTTGTAATAAATTTATATTTTATACGTATTTAATAATCATATATTAGAAATGTTACGATTCGTAAATCGTTTCAATACCGCATTATTTATATATGAAGTACGGAAATATGCATTTTAGTTGTCATTTTTTCCCACAAAATTTTGTAACTAAATTATTATTCAGTTCACATTGATTTGACAAGTGATTGATTTTTTGTATTTAACATTTCTGATATACCTTTAAGTATATTACACATGTTCGCTAGGAGTGAAATTAGAAAAAATTGAGCGTTAAAAGTAAAGATGCCAATGGTTTGATTTTTCACAAACCATTACCAACCATTAAGTTACGTTCATAAACCAGACCAATCCAAACCATTTCATTAAATAAATATGGAAACC
>JAQIXJ010004795.1:0-10270 GCA_034700185.1 Phthiracarus laevigatus | reverse complement strand
ATAACTATGATCGTTACGTAAAATGCTTACAGTACGTATTGCGCATGCGGTTACGTTAAGAGAATTAGATATAGTATGTTATCATGTATGAAACAACAGCAGAGTATTACAATAAAAGATTATCATTAAAAAGATTAGAATTATAGATAAATTTTATCAAAAATTAAAATGAAAAACTATTTAAACGTATGATTTACAAATATGCTTGTATGACTCCATAGCTAACTTTTGTTACAAAACACAACTGGTTTTTGAAAAATCTTTTATTTTTATTATTTGAAACAATGATAGGTAATGAATTTCATTAAATTAAATTTTTAACTTTCTTATAAAATTACAATAGGTTTAAACATTTGGCTTTGTCTTTACTATATGACATTGTTAAAAACTATTAGTATTGCTCAAAGCCATGTTAGTGGTTACAGCTGCTGGTTTCCAGACGATAGAATTAAACCATGCACAACTGGCACTGGAATAGATTGCGTTGGAAATAACGTGATTGATTTAAATCAGTTTCCTGAAAAACCGAATTATAAGTCAGATTATTATCGTTCATGTGGCGTCCTCTTCATAAATAATACTTTGCTCACAAAAATAGACGAAGATGCTTTTGGCGATTTGTCATTTGGAGCGATCAGTCTTTATGATAACATTAATTTGGAGTCAATTCACAGAAATGCTTTCAAAGCAAGTGCTGATTCGGGCTCGCTTTCACAATTGATAATAAAAAATTCACCTAAATTATTGTCGCATAAAGACTTATTTTTGATGATAAACATGTTTCAATCGGCCACTTATGTGCAATTATCTGGTTTAGGAATTGAAGAGATACCGGACGATGCCTTTTTTGGTAACACAAATTTACAAGCCATAGATATTACTGAAAACTCAAATTTAAGAAAAATAGGCAAATATATTATATATAATGTTCCTGTTCTTTCAATACTCAGATTAACAAGTAATGTTATAAATGAAATAAGTAGAGACGCGTTTACAATAAAAATTAGTTCCACAAATATCCCTACAATCCAACTCGGATACAATGAGTTAACCGATATTAGTTTCAACGAAAATTGGGTAAACGTCAACAAAAACCTGAGCCATAACTATAATATTATTTTATCAAATAACGAGATTAAAACATTATCAGAATCTTCTTTCAAATCAGTATTCTTATCGCCAAATGTCCGTTTAATATTATCTGGAAATCACATACGTTGTGATTGCAAAGTTAAATGGATAAAACTTCTCGAAATTGATTCGATAAATGAACGTATTGGTTCAATATTATGCGCAAACAAATTGGGTAATTCAATCGTTACTCTTAGTTTAGGAGATTTTGGAATTTGTTAAAAAATAATTATGAAATGCTTATATATTATTAAATAAAAATATCCATTCAATTAAATATTTTGTTGTTTTTAAAAAAATGTTGTTTTGTAGACTTTATAAATCAATAGAAATAAATATTTTGGAGTTAAAAAAATATAAAATATTTTCTAAATATTTTAATGTTTTTGGGAAATTGGCATTGAAATTGGATTAGTTTTTATATTCTAAATATATAAGCTAAACAGTAAAGTTCCTATAGTTATGAAAGTCACAGAATATTCCTATTTTTAAGATTTGTTAATATATTTTTTTAACATCTCAGAGAATAAAAATAAACTTGAGATATAGTAATTTGTTTTAATAAAATGTTAATAATATTAAAGTTTCAAGTATTTGTTAAAGAAACTAAGCTTTGCCTAGATATAAGGTCGGAATTAGACTAAAAAACGGACACTGTCGAGCTTTGTCGGGCCACGGCCTTAAGTTAAAAAACTGTATCGGGCCGGGCTTTTAGCCAGTTAAGTTTAGTTTTGGTAAAAATATTAAAGTAGACATTAATAAAATATACAAAAAATTTAAATTATAATAGAATATCATTAAAACTACTATTAAATGAAATATTGTTATAACCAAGTTAGATAGATAAAAACTTGTCAGAATTTGATTTTGTGATTAAAAAAATTTTGATGTAAAATCGGGCCGGGTCGGGTTTTGAATAATTAAATTTATCGGGCTTTCGTCGGGTTCGGGCTCAAGTATGTAGAACTTGGATTAGGCTCGGGCTTTAAAATTTTCACAATTTCAGTCTAGTCGGAATTTATAATTCCAAATGAAATGTGTAATAACTATATTGTTTAAAAGAGATAAAATTTTAATTTCTTTATCTGACTTTGACAGATATATGGATTTGGGTATGTCCATCCGTCTGTCCGTCCATCTGTACGTCCGTCTGTCTGTCAGTCTGTCCGCACTCTTATTCTAATTATGTTATTTTGATCTTCATTTTAATAAAGGGATTTTACCAATTTCTTATTCTAATTAAGGTATTTTGACCTATTTCTTAACCTGATTAAGGGATTTTCAGGTTAATAAGGACACTAAATAGTGTAAAAATGAATAAAAGTATTCTCAAAAGGGTCAAAAAATGGCCAAACTTGGGTCAAAATAGTCTAATAATTGGCAAAAATAATAGTATATCTTTAGTCGCATCTGCCGCTAACAGAGCTGGTATATTATAGAACACGAAATATTGAAATGGTTAGCGAGCGAACGGAGTGAGCGACCACATACTAACTAAAACAAACTTTGCAAAGTCATATTATGACCGTATCGATCTTGTTTAATATATAATTTTATATGCGAAAACCAAAGAATCATTATCAAATTAAGCCATAAATTCAATTTTTATAACAATAAAAGCATGACTGTCAAAAAATTTGGTGTCAAACATTTTTGTATTTTATTACTAATACACACAAAACTTTTAAATAAATTTTCCCTGAAAGTTAATTTTATAAAAATATTGCAATCAATGTACATCTGCTATTTTAGTAATTGAATAGAATATTTTGGTTATTTATTCAGCACTGAACGGGTGAACATCAAATCAGTTGTTATTGTGAACATAATATAATTAAAATGTGCTTCAATGTATAGTTATATAATTTTAGATTGATAAGTGGCTTAACAAAATTTTCCCATTCTTCACCATGCTCATGTTTCCAGAAATTATTTTTCAATCAAGACCATTTTTCGCTTATTTTAAACAAGAATTGTCTCATTTTGACCCGGGTTTAGACCTTTTCTATTATGTCTGAAACATTTTTGACATTATTTTGTTTATTTAGGCTTCAAAATTGTTCACTTATGACCCATATTTGACCAATTCTTTCTCTATCAAATCTCATTTTAAACAAGAACATTCATTGAGAGCTAACGTTCTTGTATTTTTATCTATGCTAATAAGTTTATTTAATAAATACTTTAATTAATATTTAGTCTGATGTTTTCTAACACGTCAAAATTAAATGGTCGAGTTAGCACGGACGCAAGGACGGACAGGATTAAATCCATAAGCTCTACTTTCTAGTGAAAGTAAACTAAAAAAATTATTTAAATAATATAAAAATGGTTTCAATTAATCAATTCAAAAAAATGTTTAATGTATTTTTAAAAACCCATCAATTTTTGTATAAATTGTATTATTGATTTCTTTAAAAACATTTAAAAAATTTATAACAGATTTACCTGATATGCTGTAATAATTAGAAAATACATTTAAAGAGTAAATTTATAGAATCTATTCACAGAAAATATATGGCAGCAGATAATTTGGTTGGTTTATATGCATAGATAAAATCGAATGTGGTGTAGTTGTTGTAGAATATAATAAAGACGTAGCATTTATAACTGTGTTATTATTGTTATAGAGCTATTAGATAAATAGACTAAAAATTATAAAAATGATCATTTATAATCAAATTAATAGTCATTATTAAAAATAATAAATAAAAGAAATGTAATAATAGTTATTGTACCAAGAATTTAACATAAATTGTTAAAATTTAACAAATGGTTAACATTTGCATTTATTGAAAACACAGTTGTGAGATGTTAAGAAAAATTATTATATTTTACTTGAAATTAGTCATATATACATAACTATGTGTATTTATTGTTATAGAGCTATTAGATAAATAGACTAAAATTTATAAATAAGATCATTTATAATCAAATTAATAGTCATTATTAAAAAGTAATAAATAAGGAAGCGAAAATAGTTAGAAAAAAGGATGCAAAATATTTAAGTATTAGCTAGAAATAATTGGTCAAATACTTAGAAATAAGTTAGAAAAAGTCTATTGATTTTACTTCAGAAATTTTCAAAAAATGTATGGCATGCAAAAACTAAACGGATTTAAATGGCAATATTTTGTACCTAAAACATATTTCAATTTTTTTTAAAAATTAATTTTAAAATGAAACCCTGAAAACATAAACCCTCCCAAAACTTATCTGATTTAAGCGACATTTTTTCCATTCTACTCAAGCTTGTCTAATTTGACAAATATTTTGAATTAGTTAGAAATAAATAAAATAGTTAGATATTCTTAAAATAGTTAGAATAGTTAGATAAAAATAACTTTTTTGAAATATTTAAGTTATATAACAACTATATATTAGTTAACAATACGTTTCTGTATGATTTTTAAGAACTGTTAATTAACTATTTTCGCATTCCTAGTTATGATGCAATAAATAGTTGAGAATAACTTATTTGTAAGAAAAGTATTATACGGCTTTTTTATACAATAACAGACTCTGTTTACTCAAATCAAAATTGGTATTTGCATAAATTCAAAATTAAAATGTATCGGTTAAATACCTTACAAATATTTTTATTGTAAGCATTTGCTTTAGCTATGCAGTGAGAATTGTTTTAATAAGTTAGCAAATACTTTATTCACCGATTATTTAAGCATTTTTATTTGATTAATCACACAGCTATTAATTTAAATAATTCAATGCTTACAAACCACGGGTTAGAATATCATTCATTATATTTTAAGCTTTATCTTTCATAAGTTTTTATTTAAAATTATTGTTAAGTATTTAAGTTCTTAATCAAGTAAAATGAAAAGTATAGGGAAGTATTAGACGTAATATGTTAAATAATATAACTTTAATATGCTTATGTATATCATAGTAGAAAATCAAAATAATCACACTCATAACTAAACTATTTCAGATTTATATAATCTGAATTTACATGAAGTGATGATATTCGATAGTGAAAAATTACTATTATATTACATCCTTAGCAAACTCCAGAGCTTTACAAACTTTTATAAATCTATAAATCTATATACTTTAAAGTCATCATTTAATAATATAAGTTTTATCTTGTTAACGAAATGTTTAATTGTAAAAATTACCTGTTTTGCAATCTAAAAATATTATAAAAATTAAAATAAATTAAATTATTGATTTTTCTTCAAAAAATATATTAAAATTAAAAGATATAAATTAATATTTTTAAATAAAACTTGAGGGATAAAAAATAATTCAAAGTTTTATCAACGTTTAAAATGGTAAACACTCTATAATCCTTTAATGAAATTTTCATTAATCTTAAAAATATAAATAACGATTTAAGGCATTTTGATCATTCAAACTTAAAATAAGTATAAAACTTAATAATGAAATGACAGATTGATTTATTAGAAATTTTTACAATTCATAAATCATAAAAATTCCTTTATTTTATTAATTTATATTTTAATACTTTATATTTGTTGGACAAGATATTATACCATTACACAAGCAAAGATGGAGCGCAAGCTATAATGCGCGATGGAATAATCCGTGAAAGCAAACAATGTGGATATTATTATGCCGGTGTATATTTGACTTCACTGGATCCATACCGCAATTCCAAAGCGGGAATTCTAAGAAACAATTACTGCCCAATTAGCCACCGATTTGGTGACCGCGCAGACGTGTGTATTATAGTGGACACAGATAATTTAAAAGCGAATAAATTAATAAAGATGAGTGTAAGAAACCAAAATATTTATCGATACAAAGGTATCATTTACGTAAATAAACGTGATATAATTGATGTTTAATGAGAACGAACAACATTAAGGCACTAATTATTTTTGACACTCATTCTTATTTTGTAATAAATATTGTATTTTGGCATAATTTGTTAACGTTTAATTGTTTTTAATATAGAAAATTACATAATAAATAAAGATTAAAATTTTTTATCGTTTAAACAATAACCTTTTATATCCTTTTATTAACGATTATTTAAATTTCTTTACCTTATGGCAAAACTAAGATCAAGTTAACGCTAAATTTCTAAACTTTAAAATAATTAATTGATAAACAATTGTTTTAAATACCTAGGATTAGTAATATATTTGAAATTTTGTGCATCACTACAGCGGTTTAAAATAGTGATTGAAAATTTAGCTCCATTAAAGTGGAAAGTTAGTGGAATTTGAAAATATCACCGGTAATGGAACTTTAGTGGAGTTTAAAAAAATTGTATTTACCGATAGTGGCACGTTTACCATTTTTTTTGTTTCCGGTAATGAGTTTTTGTAAAATTTTAAAATATTTTTCATAAGCATTATCAGTTAATTACTAAAAATATTTTACAACTTAAAACTAATCTTTATTAACTAAATTATCTATATATTCCGCAGACAATCTCTGTATCTAAATTTAATTTCATCAAAAAATCAGTTTTGGATTTGTTATATAAATAATATAATTAACTTGATTTAATGCATCAAATATGGCATTATCTTTGGAATAAGAGGGAATAAAAGTGTGAAGATTATAAGATTATCTAAACTATTAGATTTTTATTAGTGAAACGTTAAAGAGTGGAACGTTAGTGGAATCGAAAAAAACCGGTAATGGAACGTTAATTGGATATGTGTTAATTTTTTGCCGTTAATGGAGGGTTAATGGAATCGAAAGTTTAAAATTTTTTAATCATTAGTTTAAATAAGGTTATATATTAATTCTAATGAGAAAGTTTTATAATAAACAAGTTAATAGTAATTTTTTATCTGACTTTGCAAATTTGTCAGAAATATGGATTTGACTATGTCAGCCTGTCTGTCCGTCTGTATGTGCACACTCTTATGTTAATAAAGAAATTTTAATCTTAAATCTAATAAAGGGATTTTAATCAATTTCTTACTTTAATAAAGGGATTTTTTCCTATTTTTTATGCTAATTAAGGGATTTTCACCTATTTCTTATTAATTAAGGGATTTTAACCTATGTCTTATGCTAATAAAGGTATTTTAAGGTTAATAAGAAGATAATATAGGGTAAAAAATTCGAAAAGAATGTAGAAACTTGGCATTAAAGAGGTAAAATTTATCCAAAATTAGGTCAAAATAGCCAAAATTTATGTTAAAATTTGAATGGCTTAAGCCGCTTTTTTGGTAAATAGATACAAATTTAGAGAAAAATGATCCCGTAGAACCTGGAATAGTTGCATATGACCGAATTTCAAATGACATATTCTGTTTATCAAAGTGGCATATTCCGGTTTTTCAAGTGAGATTTGGTTTTAATGAAAGTGGATTATGCCGGTATTGGCAATAATATCTCGTTGAACCCGGAATAGTTACATATGCCGGAATTTCAAATGACATTGTGTTTATAAAAGTGGCATATGCCGGTTTGGATTATAATATCGCTGGGAACCCCAAAGTTATAGCCTTTAATTAAAATGATTTTTTATGTTTATCAAAGTGGCACATGCCGGTTTTTCAAATGACATATACTGTTTATCCAAGTGGCATATGTCGGTTTGGGCTATAATATCGCGTAGAACCCGGAATAGTTGCATATGAACGAAAATTCAAATGACATATACGGTTTAACAAAGTGGCATATGCCGGTTTTTCATGTGAGATTTGCTCTTAATGAAAGTGGTATATTCCAGTTTGGACTATAATATCGCTGGAAACCCGGAATATTTGCATATAACCGAATTTCAAATGACATATACTGTTTATCAAAGTGGCATATGGCGGTTTTTATAGAACAACTTTTTTATTAAAAATTAATAGGCGTCTTTTTATGCTTTACTTTAATATTTGTAGATCTATTATGTTGTGAAAGTACTTCAGAGAGTTTATCAAGAATTTAAGCTCATTTACTATTTAGACTCCGTAGAGAGAAGATCACACATTTTTGTTTCAAATTTTAAGTTAACTTTAGATAGAATTATTATGGAAGAAAGACGGAAAAGTAACAAAGAAAGGATGAGAGAATTGAGAGCCAGAGATGATTATAGGAGAAAAGAGAACGAAAGAAACAGACGCGCGAACAAATTAACTCGTCAAAACCCGGCTAGGAGGCGCGAAGAACAAGAAAGGGATACGATCGCGCATATTACAGCTCGTCAAGACCCGGATTGGAGGCGCGACGAACAGGAACGAAATACGATCGCGCATATAACAGCTCGTCAAGACCCGGATAGGAGGCGCGAAGAACAGGAAAAGAATAAAATCGCGCATTTAACAGCTCGTCAAGGCCTGGATAGGAGGCGCGAAGAACAGGAACGAAATACAATCGCGCATACAACAATACGTCAAGACCCGGATAGGAGGCGTGACGAACAGAAAAGGGATACAATCGCGCATTTAACAGCTCGTCAAGACCCGGATAGGAGGCGCGAAGAACAGAAAAGGGATACAATCGCGCATTCAACAGCTCGTCAAGACGCAGATAGGAGGCGCGAAGAGCAGGAACAAAATTCAAGCGCTCATAGAATGTCAAGACTTAGTATAAGTGACAAAATTGGTTTCGAAGAACTTCGCAAACAATACGAAGCCAACATTAAAAATGGACCAACAATTATTTGTGATAGCAGCGACGGACTTTGGTTTGTAGAATAGGTCCGCCCGTATTGATATTAAATTATTTTAATTTTAAATTTTTTATTCGTTTAAATAAATTAAGCCACGATGTAATTTCCAATGATTTTATTTATTTTAGTATACAAAACGTTTTTCGTTTAATAAAAACTCTTCAGGTATATTTTAATTGTGGATTGATTTTTTCCGATTTGATAAATGATTTTGGTTTATATTTATACACATATACAAATAAACACTTTAGGAATGATTTTATTTATACAATATGAGGCGTTTTCAGTTTTACACTACACAGGAAGCCCGCTAACCCCTTAGTTCTGGTTAACGGTCATATGCGTGGTCCAACTTCTAGCACTTCTCACTGACTAGTGAGTACTTCTCACAAATACAGAACCCATCTTTCAATACAAGTTTTGATGGTAAACCATACGTTTCGAACTAAAAAAGTCCGAAATGGTTTTCAAAATATGGGTTTTCAATACGCCACAAACGTCACCTTCACCGTCACCACAAAAGTGGATCTACTGCATAGTTTATAAACTCAGGATTCGTGTTTCAGTGCAAACCAAAGCGATTATAGTCGTCTACCTCGGCAATAATTCGGTAAAGTCGAATTGAATCATTTGGTGGAATGATCTTTTTACGAATAACTTCACGGTTTGTGAATTTCACTTTCGTACTGCGTACAATTTCCGGTTGCTAAGATGTTTAAAGCCAGTGCAAAAGTTGATCGTCTTTCTGTCGCTTGATTTCCGTTATATCGGATTCTGTAAATAAACTCCGTAATGTATTTCTAAATATAAAGCCATATTTACTTGAATTATTTACTTGAAAATCAAATCGATTCTTAACTGGACGCAGTTGATGGAAGTCACATATAACCGAAACAACCCCAAGTATGTCTTTCTATATATGTTTCAGACATTGATAAAATTACTTGAAGACTGTCATGCTTACCAAAGAAATTTTATCGATGATTAAAACTTTCAAATCTACAAGTTTTAAATAGATTATTTTGCGTAAATCGTCGCATAATTCTCTATTTAAATTCTGCATTGACTATCAAGTAGTGATAATGTCGAATGCAAAGTCACTCCTCCAATATTAAGGTTAGCTTTACCAGTTGATGCGCACAGTAAAACATTAACACTATCTAGGTGTGCACCTGAATTTAAATTGTAATAATAAAGAAGCGATTGAAAGTTCGAATTGATCAAACAAGATTTCCAACGTCTGCACTTCCAAATATTGCGTCATAATCTGGATCTCCATGTGTTTTTATTCGTAAACTTAACGCACTGTAACCGTTTGCAGGAAAACGAATGCTGGTATGTTTGTTATCCAATTAAACTTACGTTTTTAGCTACGCGGCCAATGGTGATGCATCCATCTACGAATCTAATGCAGTTTTCTGTTGATGTTTCATCGGATTTTGAATAGATGAGAGAACCATGCAACCACAGCAAACAATGCACATAAGGGCTGCCTCGATGTGAGAACTCAACATGTTTGTTTGAATGTTA
>JAQIXJ010004794.1:0-10270 GCA_034700185.1 Phthiracarus laevigatus | reverse complement strand
TCCCTAAAGTTAATACTATCTCTTTATATATGATTAAAAATTATTTAATTAATAAGTTTAAAATTAAGATTAAGATATAGTCGGAAAACTTTTAAGATTTAGTCGTCAAGTTTAAAACATTTTTGTAATTATCGGTGGATATAGCATAACTTGAGATAAAGTTGCATATTAGACTCTCAAATCGTTAAAATTTTTAAGCCGTAACACGATATAATGATAATCAAAAAAAATTATAGCGACATTTTAAAAACACTTTTAAAAAGTTAATTTACCAAGGCAAAACTAAAAGCCCATAATAAATTTGTCTGAATGGTCTTTTAACATGAAAATTATAAGCAATTAGTTCTCAAATAAATTTCTTTTACAGTTTATATTAAAGCAGTTCTCAATAAGATGTAAAATTGCATTTTTATTTTTTAAATAAATTGTTACGTCGCATTGAACGTAACGTTTCTAATATCTCCGCAGATTTTTGATAATTTGTTGAGGTTATAGAATAATAAAGTTTTAATTATTCTTTTTTACGAAATTTATTATAAACAAACGCATAGCCTCTTAAACCATTATATAATAATTATTATTATGGAAACTGCTCATCGTTTTATACTGAAGCTCCATACGTTAACTTATTACATACTTTTAAAATATTGAGCCACTAGCATTGTTTTAGTCAATTTTGCTATTTTTGCCCATTTTTCCAGATTTTGGATTTTTTTGTAAATTCAAAACTAGAAATGACTTTTTTAAGGCAATTGGCGGCAGATACCTTAATCTTATTTTCTAAAATTATTTGCCCTGTTTTGATCCACTTTTGGTCAATTTTTACACTCTTAAGGATCAATTTTTCACTTTTTATGCCAGTTTTGACCCGATTTTTTGCCGGTTTGGACCTTATATTGACCCAATCTTGGCCATTTATTACCCTTTTGATGACAATTTTGAGAATACTATTTTCATTGTGACACTATGTATTGGCCATATTAAACTTAAAATCCCTTAATTAACAAAAGCATAGATCTTTAAATTCCCCTGACTAGAATAAGAAATAGTTCAAAATTTCTTTATAAGCATAAGAAATAGGTCAAATTCACCTAAATTAATATAAGAGTGTGCACACTCGACAGACGAACGGGCGGACAGACAGAATACCCAAATCAATATATCTGAACTTTGCAAACTCATATAAAAACATTAACGTCACGTTCATATAGAGCTTACTTTTTCTCATGCAAATGCATACTTATATCACTAGTGCATAAGTTTCTAACAAAGACTGCAAAATGCCAACTTATTTCATTAATAAATCAAATCTGAGAAAACCGTTTAATTTGATATGGGCTATAAGCACACCGCTTACATCCTTACTTACTTTAAGTACAATTCAAAAATGTTCAACACGTTTCAATAAATTTACACTCTTAATGACTCAATTGTTATTAACGTTAAAACCCTACTCATTAGTTCAATATTTACAACGCAATGTAAACGTTTTGTTAATAACACACAACTATTTATACTCAATATTCAATGTAAAATACTCGAAACCGTATTATTATTTGTATATTAAAGTGGCGTTTAAAACACAAGCTTATAGCTTTACTTTACAACGTTGTATTAACAGCAAAGTTATAAGAAGTCACTATACGTACCATCACTGGCAATCATTGACCTTATACTCAATCGTAGTCAACGAAGAACACGATAATCTGGAACTAATAGACTCAATTATTATATGAGCATCACTGGTATCAATCAAGGAAAGCCACACAATGGTAGGACCGCATCAACTTTAAACGACAGCACACGTTGTAGTCTACACAACGAACGGTAATACCACTCACGCTGTTATCACACACTACAGTCCACACTCACCTCAAAGGACACACACCTCATATCAGTGACCCAAACCCAAGAACTCATATAAAATTAAACTAAGACTGCGGACAGGAGGAAGGACAGACGGACAAACTCAAATCTATTAGCTCTACTTTGACTATTCAAAGTGAGCTAAAAATTGAACTAAACAAATTGCCAAGTTTAATACTTAATTATATTTCGTTTTAAAATCTTGATACGAAAGCTATTTGAAGGTATAACACTTTTAAAATAAAGTGCTTTAAATTGGTTTGTTATAAAATTGTTATAAATAATTGAAGTCTACAATATATGATTCCAAACTTATTGAAAACTGTTTATCCATGATTAACTAACTTTCGTGTTACGCAATAATTAAATATTTATGCGATAATTAAAAATTAATTTCAAAATATATTTAGACAGTTAAAATATGAATTATAACTTTTTAAACTAAACAAAATTTAATAATAATTATTTTTTTAATAAACCAGAAAAAGGTAAAATTCGAATAGTATAGTTTTAAAGTCATGCGTACTAAATACTTTTTTTTCACTGAAATTTTAAAAAACGTTTGAATACATACAACTGTAAGTCTTTGAAACATTCTAGTTCTTTACAACTGCAAAACTTAACGCGACATTCGAGTCGATTCAAGTGGAATTGGCATTGGCTCAATTCTAATACAGAAAGAAGGAACAATTATGGGCGTTTCGGAGTACGCTACCAGAATGTGCAACGTACATGAACAGAAGTACTCCACTGTAGACATCGAATGCGCTGCAATAGTTTTTGCAGTAAAAAAGTTTCATTTTTTATCTATGGAAAGAAATTCGACATCATAACAGACCACCATGCTCATGGCTACTTAATAAAGAAAAAAGAACTCAAGGATTACAGAATTATAAAGGCTTGCTCGCTAAGCAATGCTTCTTCAATCATAAGAATACAACATATACTACAAAAGGTGCAAAACATACAAAGATGCAGATTGTTCAAGCAAACATCCTATACAATCTATTGTCGCAGACGATGGATCAAGTAAAATAGCCAAAACACAGGATAAAGAAGAATAGATAGCAAATATCAAAACAATTTTAGAAAATAAGTCTGTCGAATATGAAAATTATCTAGATTTTGTATTAAAAATCGAAAATTATCTGCCAAAATTTTATTCAAAGTGACAAGTGTTGTCCTATCTTTCACACGTTAACAGTTAATCGATTATTCTTTTAATATAAACTGCACACCCGTTTGCGTGTTTTGTGGTAGTTGAGCTTATACCAGGAAAATAAAAATCACGATTTGTCCATGTTTTAACAAAGAGCAAATAATCAGCAGCCATATAATTGATGTCTTTAAGAATATCAAACTAATGTTTTTTGAGTAATTGAAAGTAATTATAAATAATTGTTATACTCTTAATATTTTATTCGGAGAAAATCCGCAGTTTAAAGTTGAGTGCCGTAATCGTATTCTTTAGATTTCATTTTCAACCAACACTATTGTTGTTGTTGAATTTGGTTGGAGAAAAAAACCGCTGATGTATTAACCACTGGATTTTCGCTCACGACTTAGATCAACGTATATTTCTGACATTAGCCCTCGCGATTTTATTTCAACGATAACACTGTCATAACTTTGAACATGACTTTTTGCTATTGTGATTGCTTCAGCTGCAACAATTGGAAATTTTGCACGATGTACTCCATCATTACGATTTCGCATCGGTGTTATCTGATGAGTTATTTTCTCAATAGGTGTCCATGAATAATTCTGTAGTTTTGTTGCATCAACATGTTTTAAGCGAGTGTTTTGACCGACCACATCTCCGAAAAATTCAAGCCATAACTTCATTTTTTTTCATCAAATTGTTTCGAATTTTCTTAAAACGCCGTTGGCACAATTTAATAGTCTGGTATATTATTAGTAGTCAATTACAGAGCTTCTTCTTTCAAAATAAGCCTGGATAGCAAACCATACGCTTTCGAACTTGCAAACTCCGATACAGTTTTTTAAGCGTTATTTTTCTCCACCACTTACCTCTCCTTTAGAAATATCTTCTACTAAGCTTATGTGTTCGTGATTCGAGTTTCGATTTAAAGACAATATATTATATTCGTCGATTTCTGCATTCGTTTTGTTCAAACGTATAGCATCGTTAGGTGGATCAAGCTTATTTCGAATAATTTAACGACTTTTAAATAACTCGATATCTTGTTGTGTACAGTTACCTATTGCTTAGTTGTTTAACGTTACAAAAAATTTTGATCTTCTTTATGTCAAAATATTTCCGTTAGTTCGAATGCACTTAAGAGATTCCATGTAATTTCAAACAAAACGCCATACTTAATAAAATCATTCTCTAGAAAAACAAATCGATACTTGACTGGCGAAGTTGATGGAAGTCACTGAAACACCTCCAAACGGTTTTGTAGTTCTGAAAATATCCTTTAACGCATTTCGATATGTTCGAATACCGTTATACTCACCATTGAGAAAAATAAAACTTTCATATTAGTAAGCTTAGAATAAATTGTATTTTGAAGATCGTCACCAAACTTTTTCAATTCTACTTTACATTGACTCACTGGGTGCGAGAATGAGGAATGCAAAGTCATGCCACCATTGTTAAAGCTGGCTTTAACTCATGGCGCGCACAGTAAAACTTTAACACTATTAGGAATAGCTCCTCCTAAAGTTATAACAACGAAGAAATGATTAAAAAATCTCAATTATTAAGCAGGACTTACCGCCACTTGCACCGCCAATGACAACGTTATAAACGGTTTTATCACTTGTTTTAATTCGATATAGCAGATCAAAGCTGTACTTTCATTGTTTCACATTTAATGATCTCATAAGTTTAAAATATCAGTTTTGCATTTTGGTAACAAGAATTTTTCAGATTTATTTTTCTAAAACTGTTCACTAAAAAAATTCAGTTCATTCACTTTTATGTTGAATCGACATTATCTATTTTTTTTATTTTGTTCGTTTTTCAAATTACTCAGCTTTATTTTTTAATACATAAACCTCGCCTAAATGCTATTCATCGATTTAATCGTCTTCATTAACGTCATTCTTTTGATTTGATTTGATTTTAATTGGTTTTCGTTTGCTCCGATTAAATAAACCATAAAATTAGCTAAAAACCAATCATTTTAGCAATCTGGAGTTAGTGTAAAATATTTGAGGGAATCTGTTTGATGATAATGTTTGTTGAACCACTTTCTGACACTAAAAGATCCTTTTCGGGTTTAACCATTCTATTACCTTTATGAGCTTCACTGGTTTTAATGAATACATGTCATCGACTTGAACTCAACAAATCCATAGATAGTAGGTGATTAACCGCCTCCTGCGCTGATATTTTTGTAGCATTTAAATACCGATCACTGACAATTTTCAAGATTTCGCGAATACTATAATTGCTTACCTTTACTTGTTCAGCTGCTTCTTTCAGAAGTTTGGACATTCCGAAATCAGGTTTATTAACTTAATTCAGTATATATTGAACACAAATATAAGTGTTAATAATAAACTGTAATCGCAGATTTTCTGGATTGAAACCATTAACTCTTACATCTGCGTTTAAAAAATACTTTCGGATTTTAAGTTTATACCGTATCAATAACAAATTTTTTTCATAATCCTTATTGATTTATTTTAAATTATTCGAAGCTAATGTCAAGCTTTTTTTTGTTTATTAACGTTATCGCTTTAGTGAGCTCTTTATGAAGTTTATTAAATTATTCAGAGATTTCTGTATTTTCAGCGGTTCCAAAATGAGGGTGATTTTAAATGTTTATTTCGGAAACGAAAACCTACACTTGATTATATCGATTTAAATCCGTTTGCATGAAAAGGAATGCTGGTGTATTTGCAATCCAATTAAGTTTTCGTCTGTAACTGCGCTGTCTGTTGTGATGTACCCGTCAATTAAATTAATGCAATTATCTATTGTATTTCTATCATATTTGGGATAATTGGGTGAGTCCATAAAACAGCAAGCAGTAAACATGGGGACTACCTCCATGCTCAAACTCGACAAGTGCATATGATTCAGTTATTGGATGGTTACTGAAAGGTCCGTGTGGATATTGTAGTACTCGAAAAAGTTCTCAAATACGTTTATCAAAGTAGCGATCACAGATTACTGGATCCGCACTAACTATTACACAGCGTTTACTATAACTATAATGTTAACTCAAAGAATCTGGTTCTATTTCAGCTATGTCCTCGATATGAACTGTTTTCTTTAGTATAGTTAGTAATTATTTACACCTAGTCGCGGCTGCTGAAAATCTGACAAATATGTTGGAATGCCTAACTGTCGAATCATTGCAAGAACTTCTTTTTACTCGCTCCCCATTAAACAAGTAATAATATATCAACTCGTCAAAACTTGTGACCATCGTCTATTTTACATAAATTTTCGATAAATTGTACATTTAAAACTAGTTCTGTAACTTTACCTGTATCTTGTTTTTCTTAAATGTAACGGAATCTGCTGAGTAATCATTTGGTATTGACGTATTTTGAAATTAAAATTTTTTTTGGACTCACACAGCATCGACGAAATTTATGAATTAATTCAAATTTGCATATTTCAGTATACGAGACGTAGTTTGATTGATATCGAACATGACCACAGTAAATAGTTTTAAACGATATCTCTTCTGCGTTTTTATCACCTAAAACAGACAATGGAATTCTTCCTTATACCGGAGTAACTGCTAATAATTTCAATGTAACAATGTCTTGTTACTACGCCTCATTCCGTTCGTTGGTCTGAGTGTCCATTGGTTCACATCCGTTCGTATTTTCTATGTCCCCATCGTGTACAACAAAGAGCTAGATTTTTTTGTGGTCGTTCATACAAGTATCCGATATTAAAACGTTCTCTTCTAAACAACGGCGTATTCACAAAATATTTTGCAGCATTTAAAATAACACTAGGTCTAAAAGTTTTGAACATAATATGCGACTTAAGCTGCAACATTCCTTTTAATTTGATCTGCACCGTATATGTTTTTTTACAACACTAGGCAGAACATTCACTGATGTATCGACTGTTATTGGAACATTAACCATGTTTCCTCTTAAGCCAGATGGTTTATTGAGTCCTAGTGATCGAATCTGCATGAATGGAATTCGAATACCCATCATTCGTTCTTCCAATGGTGTTAATCATATTAACTGATCAGTTATTTCTTCGAAAACGTTACCTTTTTTGTTGGCAGATAAGAGGAAATTTGTTTGGTGCGATGTCTTTATAACACGTATGGCAATATTTAGAAGTGTTTGATGAGTTATTAATACGCGTTATAGAAGAGTCAAACCATAATTCTTTACATAAGTCCCATAATAATTTTGGTCCATTTTTAATAACGTTTCGATTTTTATTTTCAAGTTCTGGTGGAAATAATGGCAGTCGATAATTTAAAACAAATTTTAAAAAATTACTAAAAGCCTCCTATTGTACCAAAATTCCTTTACTATTATAAAGAATAAAAGTTGGAAAATTTTAAAAATCGATAAAAATTATAAAAAACAAAAAAAGGAAATGTCCACAGAGTAACGGATGTCCCAAATCCAATAGTTCGACTTTTTCAAAGTGAGCTAAAAAATTATTAGTTAATTAATCATTTAGAATTTCGCTATTATAAAACCAATCGTGAAATTTGAATTCTATCTTATTATAGTAGAATTTTTTTAAAATCACTTTTTGAAATAAGTTGGCTAATTTTTTTGACAATGTCTGTTTTTCCGCTCTTCCGTCTGTGACAAGTTTTTTTATTTAAGGTATTTCACCTGTTTCTTATCTAAATATAATGATTTTTAGTTTTTATCGAGGCCTAGAAATAAATATTTCTTTGACACATAAATTTGCATAAATCTAAGAAAAATGAACTCTCTATGAATGTTCCGTTCTTGTATAAGTTAATGAATTGACAATTTTAAATGTGTTTTAAATTTCCATTATAGGTTTTTTTTCTTTAGATTTAGTTTGCTTATGGCTAAAAAATAAATTTAATTTTAAGTGTAACTAAAAAATTACAATGTTTGCACTGCGATAACTTTTTATAATTAAGTTTAGATTAAGTTTAAAAAATGCGTGTATAATGGACAATTTATTTCTAAGGAAGTTTTTTACCGTGTTCAGCGTTTATAACACATTTTTAAAAAGTTTTAACTTAAATGATTAAATAATTTTAGTTTAACTTGCTAATAATATGATACAATAATTAATCTAATGAATTTTAAAAATTTCATTCTTTAAATAATAAATAAATATTAAAAATTCAATGGATAACTGAACTTTAGAGAATCATTATAATAGAGAAAATTTTTCAATCAGAGATAAAGTTCGGCGAGATATGGATTTGGTGCGAGATGTTTTGGCGACTTGATACTTATTTAATTACTTATGTGTAGTGTTGCTTCTTATTTTGAAAGTAAAAGCAAAAGTAAAAAAAATATTTTTAATTTCACTTTTGCAAAAGACATTCTAAATTAAAATAAAACTCTAAAGCAAAAGTAAAAGAAAAGAAAAATTAAAATTTAAAAGTTAAACAACACTACTTCTAAGACTTGTAAATGAGTACGCGACTGCGTTAATGCGCTCACAGTCATAGTGCTCTATCCACGTATTAAACATTAAACAATGCTTTACAGATGTCGCACCTAATTAATTGCTGTTTGAGATTGAACGAGCATAACGTTGTCGCGTAGCTAACAAATTAGTGTTTCACTTTATATAAAAACCATTATTTGTCTGTATGTTTGTTTGTTTGTCTGTCTGTTTGATCCTGCATTGGCTCCTCCACTGGAGGTCACATCCACTTAACACCTATATCAATGGATTCAGTTCAAAGAGAGGAGTGCAAATCCGGAGGTTTCAAGGTAGTGGGACCCCTCCTGAAAAACTGGAGATGGAAATTCTAATTAAATAGCACTATGTTCGATCCTCCTGAATGTCCACCCCACGACACTTATATCAATGGATTAAGATCAAAGAGAGGAAGTCAATTAGGGGGTTTCGAGGTGGTTGAAACCCCATCATTCAGGAGGGGTCCAAAAAATATTTAAAATACCCTTAAACACTTATATCATTTGACTCTACTGAATAAGCTGAGTAAAATGAGGGGTCTCTCGAGGGACTGGACATCCCTCACATAAAAAAAGTGTCCATAAAAATGTTTAAAAACCCCTTAACACCTATATCATTCAACTCAGCTCAAAAAACGGAGTTAAATGATCGGTCACTCGAGGTTTTGGCACCCCTTATGAAAATTCTATACATTCACAATTTAAATAAATACTAATAACCCTTGCTAAGCATGGGCTGAAACATAGTTATGTATAAAACAATGAGCTCAGTGGAGGAAACATATTTCTCATCCATGTAAAGCTTATTCAAGTACCTTCCAACGAAACACATTAAATTAACTATTTTATTATTTCATTCATTAATACGTTCATTCACACAAACAGTTAATTTTTTAAAAAGATGCGGCATCATTCTATGTAAATAAATTTTATTATTCAAAAATTTCTAGTTTGTTCCCCGACTTTTCTTCTCTCTTTTGGAGTAACATAAACACGACGTGCTGATCTATAAAATGCTATATCTTCTGGTCTATACTAATCGTTATCATCATTAGTGCTAATTCGTTGATCTCCGTTAGTCGTTATTATATATTAAATTTCAAATAATATCAATACATATAAAAAACATTATTTGTGTGTCTGTCTGTTTGTCTGTGATATCCTTTATAGACGCCTCCCATAGGGGCCCTACCCCCTCGACACCTATATTAATGAATTCAGCTCGAAGAGAGGAGTGCACATCTGGAGGTTTCAAGATGGTAGGACCCCTCGTGAAAAAATGGGGACTGAAAAACTGATTCAATAGCACTATATTCAACCCTCCCGAATGTCCACCCCCAAGACACGTATATCAATGGATTGAGATTGAAGAATTGAGGTAAGATAGGGGGGTTTCGAGGTGGCTGGCACCCCCTCATTCAGGAGGGGTCCAAAAAATGTTAAAATACCCTTAAACACCTATATCAAGCGACTCTAATGAATAAGCTGATTAAAATGAGGGGTCACTCTAAGAGGGTAGCACCCCATCAAAAAAGGAGGGGTCCATAAAAATGTTAAAATACTCTTTAACACCTATATCATTCGAGTCATACATACAGTCATACATTCAGTCTTCTACACACTGGCATTCAAACAGTAGCACACACAGTCGTATGCCGGTTGAGTCTGATATGGGAGAGGGAGTCCAACAAGGTTGGGGGAGTCCGAAATGGGTGTGGAGTTCGACACGGGGGGAGTCCACCAAGAGAGGGGGAGCCTGACAAGGGTGGGGGAGTTCGACAAGGGTGGTGTAGTCTGATTG
>JAQIXJ010004793.1:0-10271 GCA_034700185.1 Phthiracarus laevigatus | reverse complement strand
CTCTCTCTCTCTCTCTCTCTCTCTCTCTCCTCTCTCATCTCTCTCAGCGTTTTCCGTTATAATAAAATGAACTATACGTTAAAAATAGAATGTGATAAAATTCATTCCAATACCATAATTAATTCCAACACTTATTATTTCACTAATTATGATATAAGAAATTATGTAGTGAATTTAAATAAAACCTAATAATTTCTAATTATTCAAAATTAATTAACAATAATTATTTAAAAACAAAATGAACATTAAACAAAAATACTATAACCAAATTAGTTGTTATCCAAAAAGTAATAGATTCCAATTAATTATGGCAATTAAACATTAAACACTGAACACAAAACAAATTTTTTTTTGTAAAATAAAAATTGGAAACTAGTTTAATAAGAACAAATAAATCCAAACATGTTTGTAGGAAAATCAGCTTAAATGTTTAATCAAGTTTCTAAATGCTAACTATTAGACTAAACAATTAGATTATACATTTAAAATATAACTAATTTCATACTAATAAACAGAGAGAAATTCAGATTCTTAAAGCTCCTTTTCTATTTTATATTATGAAAAGTGAGCTAAAATAATCTCTACACAAACTTACCCACTAATCATTACGTCACTTTGTCCTATAATATATTAAAACTATATTTCATTATTTGATTTGTAAATACAATTTGTACATTATACAATGTACAATTTATTTTTATTGTAGAAACCCGCTTTTAGTTGCAGAAAATAAAATATATTTTAGTTAATAAAGAAAGAAGTGACGAGTAAAGGATAGTAACGATAATAAAATAATAATTGGTTGTTGAACTAAAATCAATATTATATTTCGATTATAGCACAAAATATGTTCAAATATCTTGTTTTGGTGAAATAATTCTCAATCATTATTTCGCAAACGGTAACAGAGTTGCATTTAATTTAAGTAATGGGATATAAATACAAACTAACATTTTATAAGTTAATTTAATAAATGCGTATCTAATGATATTTTTGTGTTTCTCTACTTTAGATTCCAAAGCAGTATCACTGCAAATGTCTATTTCTTGTTACTATGTGTTAATACTTTTAATTTGTATTAACTGAATCAGACTTTGAAGCATAATAGTTTTGACATTTTAAGTTTGTTTCATTTTTCACAGAAATCAATGCGTTATACCAGAACTGCCATGATTTTAAGAAATAAATATAACATTTCTAAATAATGGACAATAAACTTTTAAGTTATAAGCTAATTGACATATTTTAATGATTAATTGTATGTGAAAGAGTATGGTTTGATGGCGATTCAATTAATTTGTAGAACTATTTTTTGGTCATTAAATTAAATAGGATTCAAATGTATTGTAAAATGAGTTCCAAAATCAGTGAAGTAAGTTATTTTAATTAAACGTGAAATAAAAGCTTTCGTTAGTAACACTAGTTTGCTTAAAGACAACATATTATCGATTGCCGACATTAATATAGGGATAACAACCGTAAACACCAATAATTGGTATACGTTTGAAATTCCATTCCTTTTTTATGCTGTTCATTGAGAGCGACGAACAATCAAAATGATAACTTCTTAGTAGTGATGAGTATAAGTATTTTGTTACAAAATAAAATTACACCTTTGAGTGCTTAATGCAGTTGTTGTACTGTATCTAATGTGTATTTTTGTGCTCTATCACTAATAAAACAAGAGACAAGTTGGACAAAAATAAAGTGAAATCACATTCATCGACTGCAATAAATCGACTGCAATCGATTGGCATTTATTCCATGAAAATACAACAATGAAATTTAATGAACTTCAGAATAATTTACTGTACATAAAAAGCATATTTATATTCTGAATTTCACGCAATAAGTAAACTTTCATAAATTGAAAAGTTTTTAATAAAAAATTCAGTTATTTATTTAGAATTAGCCGTTACCATTCACTTTAAATTAAAATGCAATTTAGTGTTAATAGATAAACTATTTGTGCTATAAAGTCATGGTTTGATTGCAAATTGGAATCGATAGTCAACATACGATTACCCTATAAGATTTTTAATGCATCTGAAGCGTCTATTGAATCACATAATTTATTTAGTAATAAATATTATAATGCATGTTTGAACGTATGATTGATTTTAATAAAATGCAAGAATCTAAGAACATGCATATATTTCGTTCTAATGTCACATTTTAATCCTAAGGGTTAGTAACAATGAAAGATTTATTATTTATGCGACGATATATTTTGTTTTAGCAGCTAAAAGATTTTATTAGGGCTCTAAACTTAAAGGATATTTATTTATCACTCTGTAAAACTGTTTGGTATATAAGTTTATTCTAATAGTGTTTTTGGCAGATAAATTTATTCTAATAGTGTTAAAAGAAAGTTATGGTCAAAGAAGGAATGAATAAATATTTCAGTTTAAGTGAAAATAAAAATGTTGATAATGAAGAAGAAAATGACGACAGAAAAATAAATTTACCTAACATATATTCCAAATTGAATTCTAGAAAAATAAAATGTTACCATTAACGTGCTTTTATTTTTTTCTATAACGAAGACTTACTACAGATTAAAATATTAATGTTTTATTTTCACATGTGGATATACATTTACTAATTTTCAAAATCAATTCGCTCTTTTAGGCGACACCCACATCCACAATATTTTATTACGATAATTAAAACTCAGTTTTAAAGCTTCTTAACAAAACTTCAAATCTGACTTAATTAGAGTTTTAAATGTTTAAAGCTTCTTAAATCTGTTTATTTGTTAATCTGGGATAGTAAATAATAAGAAACAAAATAAACTATCTATTATGCATATTGGCTTATGACTTGATTTTTATAAAATATTTTCAAATTTAGTTCAAAATTAAATCATTTTTTAAGAAATTTAGTAAATAAACTTGAATCAATCGTATTAAAAAATGATTTTTAGCTCACTTATCTAAAAGAAATCAAGCTTGTTAGTTCGCAGTGAGTTTGAACTAACGTAGAATTGACTTTAATTTTAATGAAACATAAATCTATGATCTTAATTAACTTTTGATTAATTATACCAAAGTCAAAGTTTTAAAGTAGACTAGAAAGTGAGATATATATTAATTTTTTCTGTTTATCATATTGGATTAGTCTAGTGATAATGGGATAAATCCTTGTAGTTTGTTTGCATTGAATTTATTATATTGTATTATACGGTAACAATCAATGCGATTTCTGTAAAAATAAAATTTCAATAATTTATAAAAGTAAGATAATGGCAAACAAATTGTTGAAAAAATCTTAATATCATTTCCACTTTCCTATAATATGTTAAACTATTATGCCAAAAATTGCTTTAAAAATTGAAGTAACAGTTGTTTTATTGTATTTTTTTATTCCACGTATCATTTATTCCACTTCATAATAAATAAAATCTATGGTAAATTGCTTTCCTTTAGCCTGTTTCTATCATTTTCATTCAAAACAATAACGTTTTATTGGTTTTTTGCAATAAATTGCATTTTATTTTATTTGCTCCGAATGTGATTTTCCAAACACTCGAATTAAGTTTGACATTTTGTTCGCGACATTGTGTAATACATTAAAGACATGCGGTAAACTAAATTGTGAATGATTGAAGTTAGGAAAAGAAGCGTCAGTCAGCGCACACATAAATTTAGTTTGAAGTGCGTTCAACACTAGGTTTCCAGTGAAACAAAAAATGTGTTTTTCGTGAATTTGATTGGCATAAAACGAACTAACAAAGTATTATTTAATGCTATCACCTACGTGTTAGAAAATGTGCATTTTTCTCTGCATTTTTGAAGAAAAAGTGTTCAGAACTCGTATTAGAAAAATCATTTTCAATTTATAGTAATTTATTTTACTTTAGTTTAAGTGTTTATTTCGAAATAAAAATATACAATTTAAGAATAGAATAATACAGATCTAGTTTTAAATTTTTTGAATAAATTTTTAAAATACAGTATCATGGCATTATAATAATTATTTATCTAAACAATTGTTATTGAGTTATTGGAATTGTACCAGCGGTTATGTTACTATTACTAATATGTTTGACTAATACACCATTTCTGTAAATTTTAGCATCATTATTGCCATTCGAAGCAACACTACATTCGACAACTATATCTTCTTCCGAATTCTTAATCTGTACTTTATGGTAGATTCCTTTCTTGCAATTAATGCTGTCGTGAAAGGTCACGTGTCTATTATCTTGCAACAAATTTAGTTTGATTTGGTTATCCAGTGACGGATGTTTCAATTTGTTTTCGGTCATCATTTACTCTTTAATCTTATTTACTAAATTTATAATATACGTTGGATATATAAGAATGCGTGCGCATCTTCTTAACAATACAATATAACTATGATTCCTCTATATATATATATTTGTTCAAACATCCGCTATATTTCTTTTTGCAATTATTTATTTTTATTTTAATTAATTTGTTTAATTCTCTCATTATTAATAAACGGTCAGTATTGTTGTAAAGATTTTCTAAGTATTAGTTTATGTAAGTTAGAGCGCCGAATGAGCACTTAAATAACAACTAGAGTAATCAATTGAATTGTTATAACTTTTAAGAAATACATTTTTTCAACATATTGACCAAACTGTATAGTAAAGTTATCTGTTTCGATAATAGAAACTTTAAAAAATTAGTGACATTTGTGAAGTTTACTAATCACATAACATTTGAATTATGACATTGAATCATGTGATCCGTCACTATTATTAACCAATTTTGTCGATCATTTGAAGTTCCGTAAAAGTAGAATTGAAAAATGTATTTATTATACTAATTCATTGCTAAATTGCATTGTTCTTGAAACGAAAAACGCAGAAAAACTTTCTTTAAATAGACTACTGTGAAGACGTAAAAGAAGAAAACGTTTTTTCTACATTAATAGATGCGCATTACTTACTGTATAATGGGTATCCAGTATAGATAAAATGTGTGGAATGAAGTTTATTAAATCAGCACTACTAGGGTAGAGTGTCCCAGACTTTGACGGGTGAAGGTCTCATTTCGAATTTTTAAAATTTCTAGGGGTGGTCAAACTCATCGGATTTTTCGACAAAACAAAGCCATTTTTAGGAAAAAACTGTCTTTTCATGACTTTAGACTATCACGTTCAGCCCCCTCTAGAACACACTAGTCACCACAGTATAATTTAGCTAAACTTTTATCTAAAGTTACTTGATCTATATATTCCCATTTACCTGGTATTAACTTCAATAAAAATATAATAAATTGTTCTTATATTTAGAACTAAGTTAATGATTAGTTACTGTCGCATAATATTTATATTAACAATTCATTTTCAGTTTTATTTTTGGCCACAAAATTATTATTCGCAGATAGAGTGTAACATGTTATTACATTTTGTGTAAAGTCATTAGTGATCTGATGCAGCATCAAACTAGATAGAATGAAATGATTGTTTCTCATATGCAAACAACGCATTAAATGTAATTTGTATTTAAGCCACACTTGAGCGGTATATCTACAGCAAAAAAAGTTTATTAGGCTAAATATAAGGAAAATACGTTTTCTTAAATATTGTAAAGAATCATTTATCTGTTGTTTCGAATTGGGAAAATTAAATATTTATAACTTTGTTGAACTTTTATATTTCAAAAAATGAAAGATAAAGAGTGAAATGCGTTTGATGGCATATTGAGTAATAGGCGGTGTTTTATCAAAATAATATTGTCAGGAGACCGTCGGACATATCTATCATACCGATATAAAGACAAATTTTCAATATGCCATTAAAAAACTATATTTAATAATTGACATAAATTAAGTGAAATTATGGCATCAATTATGTTGGAAAAATTCTTTTAAATATTATTCAGGTTAAAACTAGATAACAATTTGTTTAATTAAATTCATTAATTAAAGATATATAGATATTTAATTGATTTTGATCAGCAATATAATTATTTTTGTAATTAATCTGATGAAGTATAAGTAAGATAGGCTATCCATATCTTGATTAAAAATGTAATATTAATTAAATAAAACAAAAATTTATTTGTAAAACACAAGTGTGAGCCTCGCTACAAATATTCAATAAAAATGCTGAGAAGATCTTGATTAAATTAAATTTGAAGATATCTATGTGATGTTGAAATTGAAATGATTACGTTCTTTTTTACGTTCATTCAAGTTTTCATTTTTAATCATTAAACTATTTTTCCCTAGAAAATACAATTTTTATTGTCGAAAAGTAATAAGGGAAATTTGTTTTGCTTCATTCATCCGTTTTGTAGAAATCCATTACAGTTCAGTGAGCAAGCAATTAATAAATGTTAGTGCGTTTTCATTCTTCACTCCAAATAAAAGTTCAAAATAAGTTTTGATCAAAGCAAAAACAAAACTTATGCTCCATTAAAAGTAGAGCTGAGCGCGGATGCTTCAAATTTTTAAGGATATTTTGCGGATGCGGATTAGTAAAATTTTTTTATATGCTGATTGAATACGGAGCGGTTACAAACTTTTTTCTGTGGAAAAAACGGGTTGGGGTATTAAAAAATGTGGATCGTCCGTGGATCGTCCTCAATTATCCGCAAATTATTTTTTTCTGTATTTTAAACAGGAAATGACAAAATAAGTTATCTATTATCATAATAATTATTTTATCCACTAATTAAGGAAAGCTTTATCGCATAATTTTTGTCGATAATTAAAACATTATCTTTATATATGTTACCAAATAACATGTAAAATATTATATAATGCAAAAAAATATTTATTCAGTCATAAAAAGTTGTAATTATTAAACTTACAATATTTGCGGATATCCACGGATTATCCGCTGAGGATTGCGGATTATAATTATAGTTTAAAGGACGGATCGGGTCGGATGGCCATAAAAATTTTGATGATTGTAATTTATTGTAACGTTACGTACACTTTTACGTTATACTAAAGAAATTTATTTTAAAAAATTCCTTCTGTCCTGACAATAGACCAATTTATTATTTGTTCACATCAATTGTATTAATAAGACTTGACAGCTTACGTTAACTAAAACTCGTATTTCTTTGGTATTGCATTTGGTAATACCAAAAATGTATTTTTTTCTATGTTTCCTTTTCGCTAAAATTGCTTATAGGTTTCAATAAATACTAGTTTCACTATATACTATAAATGTCTAAAAAAGAATTGGAAAATTGTATATTTTATGCTATATAAACTTTTAAAGTGATAAAATATATCGTGAAATAAAAGCTTTCGGTGGATTATAATTGTTTTACACAAACTTAATTTCCAAACTGAAGCTTTCTATTTTCAAAATTAACGAAAATAAAAGAAAATGCGCTTCATTTTAGTTTTTTTAAAATTTGCTTTTTGTTTTGTTTTTATAACTTCGTGAAACGTTAAATCTTTGTGTGAAATTTAATATATTATTCCATACAACATAAATTTGCGAAGAAAGCAAAAAAAGTAGCAAAATCTAAGAAAATTTTGAAGAACTTATTATATTACGGATTTTGAAAAAATGTTTTTTTTTGTAACTGGAAGTAAGTATTTCAATAATTTTATAACTTATAAAATGCTTCCGCAATTAGTTTTCCAGTTTATCATTACATAAAGTTATTATTTTTTATATTTTTATTGTTATTAATTATGACATGTATTCATTTTATTGCTTTTAAAGTAATCATAAAAGTTAGAGAGAAATATAACAGAACTGAACCTTTGGTATTTAGTTGAAAAATATTTAGTAGTCTTAATGTTAAATTTCTATTAAAAAGTTAGTATACTAGCTATAAGGAATTTTTAAATTTTTTTGTTATTTTTAAAAATATAAATCAATTTTTGTTGTGGTATTTAATAAAAATTAATTATATTTTGAATGCGATGCATTTGATAAATTTTTAAGGTTTCACATCATTACAATTATATGCATGGCTGGCTAGTTTTGATTTATACCCATGAAATTCCTAATATTTTTTTTTATAATGAACTAAATGAGTTTAAATTAATAGATATTGAATTTTTCTATTTATTAATTTTGTTTTGGCTAAATTATTTTTACCTAAATTGTAAAAATAGCTTAAATTTTTGGAAATTAGGACTAAAATAAAAATTTAATACCAAGAAGTGGTTAGTTAATGATGTATATATATCACATCTCTATATTATGATGTTCATTATTAATAATCATTTTATTTTTCGTAATAATTCTTCAATTATTAATATAATAAATTTTTAATAAAAATTCAAGTTTCACATTTTTAATAAAATTTAGTTTAAAATTTATTGATATTCTACAAAAAATGTTAATTAATTAGATTCATTTTAAAGACAGACCCTAAAACTAAATTATAAATAATACTTATGTTAAATAATGTTCAAGTTAATGTAGAATGAGCTCATTTAGAAGTTTATATTCGATAATAAGATTTCAAGTAAATTGCCAAAAATGCAGTTTGGGTCATAATGAGAATAGAGTAATATATGGACTGTGAAGAGCCTCCCGCTGTAACAAATTTATATTTTATGGCCATATTAAGCCACGACCGCCCCTTTAAAGCCAAAATAATATTTTTTGGATGTGAGTTTTTGTGAAGTAAACTATATTTTTTTGGTAAATTTTACTTCCTTCCAATTTCATGCGCCACATGCTATTATTAAAATAAAGTGCGATATTATTGCATATCGCATTTTCACTGAACTGCAGTGAAGTGTCTTTTAGGCTGCCTATGAAATCCGTTTGTCATTCTAGTTGAAAGAAAGTTTCAAACATTTCATTCATCCTTAAATAAAATATGGAAAAGATCTTGATTTCTAAGAAATTTTATCGACACTGCGAATCGATAATAATTAAATTGTATTAAAATATTAAATTTGTTTTGAGAAATGATAACTAGTAACTACTTTTTTGATTAAGATAATTATATTTTATTTAATTCACTGTTTCTTCATATTGTCTATAAATAAACTGTATAATTTGTTACCATAAAGAACAAAAATAACTTGCGCTTAATTTTATGTCATTCATCGTTATTTTTGGTTATTTATAGAATTGAAAGATTGTTTCTGATAAGTTCGCTTTAATCGAAAATTTGTTGATTGAAGCTCTGTTTCTATAGAGCAGCAGATAAAGCATAAAAGCACTTATCAGTAGCTCTGCTATTTCATGGATTATTAATAAATAATTTATTAATTAACGGTAATAACAATTATTTTTATATATAATTGGAATAAATTTATATTATTATATTACAGATAAATATTAAATATCCATTATTTAATTATATTCTCATTTTTGCTAAAATCAGTAGAAGCATTTATGGCATACTTAGCAAGTTGTCTGTTAGCGAAAATACTAGGATTACTGCTGATGGATGTCTATTCTTGGATAGTTTATGCTTACACTAAATGACATTCAAACATAAATACAAAATATTGACAAAGTTATCTCAACTATAATAACTAAAGGTTAAATTTTTTGACTGTCAACGAGACTTATGATCAAAGTTATAATTTTTTCTATATTCAAATTACAAATAGGTTTTGCTATTGCCTAATAATAAAAAATTATAATAATAGGTGTTGAATTGTTTTTGACTTTAAATACGAAACTGTATTAAATTTTAGACGTTCCTAAATCATTTTTTGAATACCAAACCAACCATAATAGCGACCATATGAAATGCTACCATTATTCATTGCAATAATTAAAAATATAGTTTACGCATTGAAATATATTTTGTTATTTAAAAAACTTGTAAATAAAATTGTTTTTACATTCCAGTCGATTATAATTCAGTTTGTTTTTACGAAATCGTTAATCTAGTAGATTTTCTTTATTTATCTTCATTAAAAACAGAAAATGCGGATACACATACAGATAGACGATAAAATATAATATATTGACTATAAAATTTGTTTTATTATTTTGACACATTACAACAACAATTTGTTGGCAAAACAGTCTATTTTAATAATTAATGCTCTGTCATGGGCATAGAATCAGTTTGCAACTGCTAGCCATAAAATTTATCGTTAAAGTTATAACTTAAAATTTTAGCTATTGTTTTGTTTAAAATTACTTGAAAATAATAAAAACAACGTGCATAATAATATATTCAATATTTAAAATGGTATAATAAATAGTTTTAACACGTTCAAACAAATATATTATCAATTAAATATATCCATTTCGATTGTCCGAATTTCTTTAATAATAAAATGTTTTCACTTACTGGACAATTGTTTATATCCTTTTGATTAAAGGATAATATTTCGTGATTGCTC
>JAQIXJ010004792.1:0-10272 GCA_034700185.1 Phthiracarus laevigatus | reverse complement strand
TGAGAGAATTGTGTTTGAATGGATGTCGACGTATCACAAACACGTGTCTATATTTGTTTATCGAGAATGCAAACAAAGCCGAAAACTCAACTCAAATGTTTCGATTTGAAGCGATTAAATGTGGAATATTAGTGCAACTTTTGATGAAAAAAAAGTTCAGACAATCGCCAAAGAATGTGACTTTTAAGGTTAGTAATGTTAGAGCAATCAATTATTTGATGTTTGAAAGTGGAAAGTTTTATTGCTCAGCTGTGCCTTAATTCTATTGATTACAAGTTTAGAAGATATATAGAAATTATTAAAAGATAATAAAATTCAAAATAAATTTGTATTAAATGTTTGTCTTTATTAATTATAATGTGCTTTTTGAAGATATCGTAAAAGTATAAATGATATGCTAATTGAGCGCAATATTAAAATAATAGTTATTATAATCATAAATTTGATATAAACAACTTCTCTTGCAAACAATTTCAGCAGTTTTTGTTTGCAACTATCAGTGATCAGATCAGTGAATGACATAACAATTCCATTCGCAGGCAAACAATGCTTCGCAGCGATTCTACATCTCATTCACACATTTCGGATGATTTCTCTTATCTGTGCAGTAATAACATGGTAACACGTATTCCAGAATATCGTTTGTCAGGTCTTGAGATGAGATCCAACCACAACATTCATACTTTTTCATCACTTTTAACGCCTTCTTGTGCTTTAAATATACATTTGTGTGACTTTTATTTTGGTATTTGTCATTTAATCATAGAAAAGGTTGAATAAATTTTTATTATTTTTTGGAGTGATTGCTATAGAAATCATAAAAACAGAATATACGATAAATAAAGTAACACAACAACCGATTTGAGTATAAACGAAAAATCAGTGAACAGTGAGGAATAACTACTATTCAAACAACAGCTTAATGTTAGTCTCAATTATTTTTATATATTATTAACCGAACCCTTACTTTATTTCCTCTAAAGTTTATCCTGTATTTGTTAATCAATATTTAATGCAAATTTGTGCTATATAATAATTAGTTATTAGTCAATAAGTATTGTTCATTAAATAACCTGAAATAAGATTCTTTTTAAGTGAAACGCTTTTCTCTATTTCAATAAAATATGTTAAATACTGATGAAAGGTACAGTGGTCTTTACACCGACTACTCGCTAAGTATATCCCATTAAATTGACTGCCAGCAACACAACGCCAGGAACTCTGAGCCTTGTCGTTTGCACTTTGGTGAGTCAATGTGGTATCAATGCAATGTTGTCTAGTAAACGCCTAATTTTTGTCACTACATAAGCAAACTTTAACACTGTTTTTGCTATTTAATTTTTTTCCTTAAAAACTTTCCATAAATAGTTCTGCTAGCGTATGTAAATTTTCAAATAATTACTTGACGTAAGTTCTTGAGAAATTATCGAAATTATAATGCAATTTACTAAATATTTTCCTTAAAAATTTTCCATAATAAGTTGTGCGTGCGTAATTGCATTTCAAAATTATTGCATTATCTATGTTCATGAAAAACTTAGGAAATAATTTTGAAATTTATTTAACTTTTTTCCTAAAAAAATTTTCCATAATAGGTTCTGAGTTCGTACGTTAATTTCAAAATTATTGCTTGACGTAAGTTCATGAGAAACTTAGGAAATAATTTTGAAATTTATTTAACTTTTTTACTTTAAAATTTTCCATTATAGGTTCTGCTTGCGTAAGTGAATTTCAAAATTATTGCTAGAAATAAGTTCATGAGAAACTTAGGCAATAATTTTGAAATTTTATTAACTTTTTTCCTTAAAAATTTTCCATTATAGGTTATGCTTGCGTAAGTGAATTTCAAAATTATTGCTAGATGTAAGTTCATGAGAACAAAATAAAATAATTAATTTAATTTTTCCAGTTTTCCTTTAGCTGAAAAATATAAAAGAGACTGAATGTTTTTAACAAATTCATTCTCAATGTTCACTGTTGTTAATATTTGAAGAAAATAAAAATCTCACTTAAAGGTTTGTCAAAAATATTTTTGTTTTTAATGCGAATTTTTTATCAATTTATATATTTTTAGAAAAATTGTCTAATAAAAGAAGCAGCCAAGAATATGTAGATTCACTGTTCGATTCTTCGGTGGAACAAACATCTGGTAAAATGCAGCAGAAACGAGTCAAACAAGACAACACTGTTGATCCAGCGAAACTAATTCGAGCTCAAAAACTCACCAAATCACAACAAAGATAAAAACAATAGGAAGAAGATGAAGATGATTTGGACATACAATCAGTTGCTGAATCGGGTAATGAGGACGCACCTCATCCTAATACATCTAATTCGATTGCTTTCGACGAGGTTTTGTCATTTAAAATAAGGACGTGTTAATTTTATTTAAAACTTGATTATTGTTAACTAAAAATTATAATTACATTTTTATTTTTGTAAAAATTATTAAATCAAAGTTTATTAAAATAATAGGAGAAATAATTTTATAAATGAGTTGACTTGTTCTAAGTTGACTTTTGGACACATTGTTAAATTTTAAGCACATGCCAAACCACGTTATATCTCAACAAACGTCAATTTTAACACAGTGGATACTTGGTTGAAGAGGTGTGGCGAATCCAATTCGCTTCCCTCTAATTACGCGTGGTCCCTTCAGAATTACATGGATCCTACAGACGAACGAGCTCCCTACAGACATACGTCCCTACATGGTCTACAGACAGACAGACGGACGGATTGACATCCCAAATACAATAGCTGACTTTTTCAAAGTGATCTAATAAAAAAAGTTCTCTAATGCAAATTCTTCAATCCTTTAACATGTGGAAAACAAATCATTTCGCGAATATTAAAAACCTAATTCTTTACAGAATATTATTTTTAAAATTTTTTTAAAAACTTATTTTGAATAATGTTTACGTTTTTGTTGTTAAACAAAACACTATTCCTATTATTCAATATGGTTATAGACCAGGTTTTAGTTGGTATCATCAATGTGAAGATATTTACGACATTTCTAATAGTTATAATAATAACAAGCTCGATACGGTCATAATATCTGACTTTGCTGTTTAAATTTTAGATAGTATATGGTATCTTCCTCTTTTTATTCGCTTACTCCCATTATTTCATATTTTCTTTTATAAGTTAAATATTATGTTAAAAGCAGATGAAATCAAAAACAAATTGCTTTTACAGCTTTTTACCTAAAATTTCCTATGTTGAGATTTTGAGAAATTTTTGAGATTTTAAATCACTCTTTTTACTGTGAATAGTGGCATATGCCACTTTTATTATTAATCAATTTTTTGTCATTTTAGCATAGTTTTGCCTATTTTGTCCAGTTGTTTGACAATTTTTAACCATTTTTAGTCTTTAAGTCAATAATTTTACAGCAAAAACCGGCATATGGCACTTTTTTTATTAATCAAATTTCGACATTTTAGCTTGATTTTGGCCCTTTTGGCAAGTTTTTATGTAATTTTTTTCAATGTTAAGTCTGAATATCACTATTTTTATGGCAAAACCAGTATATGCCACTCAAATTTTATTCTTTATTTTGGTCATTTTTGCCTAAATTAGTTTATTTTGGCCAGTTTTTTGCTATTTTGAGCCTGAATTTTGCTCAAAATCTGAATCTGAATCTTTTCCTCAAAAAGCAGCATATACCTCTAAATTATTAATCTAGATTTTGGTTATCTTTATCATATTCTAGCCTATTTTGACAGACTATTGTCCATTTTTGACCCTAAAAAACCAGATTTTAAAACAGACTTTTTTGTTTTTGACCCTATATTTTCACGTTTTATGACATTAAAAGCCCTTAATTAGGATACAAAAGTTGTGAAAATCCCTTTTTTAACATAAGAAATTTGTGAAATCACTTAATTCGAGTAAAGATAAATATCCCTTTAATAGCATAAGAAATAGTTGAAAATCCCTTTATTAGATCAAGAAATCTGCGTTATCCTTTAATTAGTGTATAGATCAAAATCCCTTAATTAGAATGAGAAATAGGTAAAATTCCCTTTATTAGCAAAAGAAATAGGTAAAAATCCCTTTAATAAAGTAAGAAAATTGTGAAATCTCTTAATTAGCGTAAAGATCAAAGTCATTTAAATAAAACAAGAGTGTTCAAAGACGGATGGATGGACGGACGGTCGGAAAAAGTCAAATCCATACAACTGACAAAATTGCAAAGTCAGATAAAAAAAGTAATGTTTTGATTCAATATTTTCGATTTGAATCTTGCATTTGATAGATTGTATTTTTATTCATTACTTGATAACTAGTATAACAGTAATAACTTTTTAAAACTGTTTAATAAATAGTACTAAATAAAAACTTTTTAATCAAAAATTTTCAAAAACAGTTCCAATAACTATTGGAGATTCCCAAAATGTTAGTGGATTAACTTAGTTAATAAAATTATAGTTAAGCAGTTTCTTATGAAAATTGAAATATCAATTATAGATCACATTGTTGATTATCCTAGTTTAATTAAAAAGATAATTAATTTAAAAAATAGATAACTTAAAATCTGCTTTAAATAATATCCATCAGTATTGTGATAAAATAAAAATTAAGCTAAATTTTGATAAGTCTGTACACATTAGTATATAGCTAAAAGACTGCACCATTTATTGATATAAAAAGTATGTAATGTTCTAACTCATATAAATTCTCATAAACATTCAGTTTATATATTACATGAAATACTTTCAAAAAATGAAATGATAGAAAATATTTATAACTCTGCTAAGAAAAAGTGGGATATAATAATAAATTTATTTCTATTAGCTTAACAAAAAGTATTAATAAGTTTGAATAAGATTTTCATAATTCCTATTTGTGAATATTGTAATCCATTCGTGATTTTATCAAAACCCAAAACTTGAAAATTAAATATAACAGAAGTTAATAAATAATTTGGAAATTTTGTCCAAATGTAATGATGTAATTTTCAAATCTCAAATGAAAAAATAAATTTAAGTTAACTTTACAATCTTTATTTTGCCTTAAGATGGACGGATATTTTAGTGTATTTAAATAAATCTAAAAACATAAAATTATTAAGAAACTTTTTATTAATTTTACAATCGTTTCGAATAAATGCGGAAAGTTTGCGGCCTTTAGATTTTTCTAAGAATTATGTTTATACATTTCACGCAAAACAAAAACATTAATTTAATCATCTTTGAAATATTTATCATAACGAAAAAAATATTTTGTATTATGATAATTGTTAAATGCTATATGAAAAACAAACATGAAATTTTCACTTTTTTATACTGTTAAAAAAAATTTAAATATTTAGTTTTATCAATATGTTTCGTTTTAAAAAGTAATTTTTATTAAACTCACAAAACTAAATAAAAAAGATTAAATAATAAATATGAAAGTATTTATTAAGCTTTTTAACGCAAATATTATAACTGTTTAAATGATGTTTTTTAGTATAATCATTTAAAATTTAAATCATGAAAAATTGCTATAAATATAAAATATTAGCAATTTTCAACAAACTAGAAATGCAATTAAATTGAAAAACTCTTCGACATGTTTATTTCAAACACAGTAAAACACCAATTTTTTTCAAACAAATCAATATTATAAATTTTTTAGGCGCAACAAAAATATTAATAAATTTAACTATATATTCTTCATTAACGAATAATAAAAATTAATATTGTTGTTTACATTTTTTATAAGTTCGCTAGTTAATAAAAGGATAGCTTAGAAGTCATAAAGCACCTGTTATCCAAGTTTGAAATTTTGAGATTTTATAATATATGAGTGTACTTGTTTTTCAATTTTAAAAAAATCATGTTTAAAACAGTGCAATTTGAAGACAAATCACACATTTAACTTTTTTAAGTCAATGATTAATTCCGTCACACTCTATAACATCGTGGTAACCAGTAGTCTGATTTAACTTTTTTCATATTGTGTAAAACTTGATAAATAAAGTTAACCCAATGATTTAAAAACTACCTTTTATTTCATCAAATTAGAATGTACAAAAGCGAGATTAGGAAACAAAGTGACAAACTATTTTTATCTAAGCATTTCCATTCTTCAGTAGCACTTATTCTGTTCCCGCTTCCTCTAATTTATTTTGAACTGCTGTCATAATTGATTTAATTAAATCAGTATTATGAAGTTTAATTATTTTTAAGAGTTCATTGAAATTCAAATCTTTGATTAACAGATTGAGTTTATTGTTCATATAAACCTCTGGGTGATTGTGTTTGTTCTAGCGAGTAAAATGATGATGATATCTTTTGTCCGCAATTTTTATTTGTTCAAATTAGTTACAATTCCGTAAAACATACTCTTATGTGAAACCCAAGCCAAATTAACCTCCACCAATAAAAAACGCATGTAGCCACAGAATTGCAAGGGATCTGGCAAATATAGCCAAAGGCATGGGTTTGTGAACACCGAAATCGAGTTGGGAATTCGATTAAGAGTTTACATTGAAAATCGAAAATAACTTTACACTTATCTATTCCTTTCTCAGGTTAGGTTTCACTGTACCCGTGTCTTGAGGCTTACACCTCCTTTCTTAACCGTTTTAAATGTATAATAATAAGTTGAACAGCGAAACAAAATGAATACTTTTAATTAATATTTAAGATACAAAAATCTCTTTTTCTCGATATCAATAGGATGCGACTGATCGCTACAAAAACAAATTTAGACAATTCTAAATCAAAGAAAAAGCGGCAAAACTTATTGATAATTTAAAAAATTAAACTTAAATTGTTATTTGCCTTTTTTCAACATAAATTTATCCAAGTGTTCGCATATTAATCATTAAAGTCATAGTATTCATTATATGAAGCATATTAATCATAAAAACAGATTATTCGTTTGATAAATGAAAAGTTTTGTGTTAAACCCTTTCGGTTTGAGAACGGCGTGTCTCAATACATTAGTGAGTTTGTATTTAATATAAATAATAAATTATTTTAATAAATAATGCGAAATTTAATATTTAAATAAATAAAGATCTGATTTCTTTTAAGAATTATTCGTTTCTAAATCAACGATTTTATCAACGAGATATGTTTTGCGATAAATTGCGAAAAGTCTTCGCGACAGTGTGTGCGCAATCAATGTCAAAGTGCAAATTACTCAGTATATTTCAGTTATGAAGCAATTTATACTCTTCACTGCCAGTGGCGTACGCATAACTTTCCGACAAAATCTGTGATCTAAATCTCCTTTATATTTGCTCATCTAATATGAAGTTTATTTATTTTAAACATGAGTTATGTTTTTATAAAATATTAGGTATTGCAAACGTGAAACTTATCTCATCTCTTTTGACGATAATTTTCATTTATTTCAGTCATATATTAGCCATTTTATAGCATGTTTTTTTAGCAAACAATTCATTTTTTTTATGTAAATGTATTAGACAAGTTTGACATAATAATTACATTTATGAGTGATGTTTGAACCTATTTGCCTCTATTTTACCAATTTTGAAAATTCTTGACGAGAATAATCTCATCAATCCAATAAAAGAGTCAATAACACAGATCAATCAAACTGAATAAAACTGAGCTAAAAATTTACCTGTTCACACTTAGCTTGAGATATATTGTAACAAAATATTAAAAATTGTTATGAAAAAAGTCTCATATTTAATGGAGTAAATCAAGAAAGGATTATCAATTGAAATAAAAAATCGTTTGTTTGCGATTACTATGAAAACTACTTTCAGTTTCTTATCTTGCTAATTGCCAAAACTTAATCTTAGCGTGTGATTTCAAAATGTAGTCATTCTTTATGTTCATTAAAAACGTTTATTTTATTTAAATTAGTTATATTGTTATTATATAATGTTTTATTAAGCAAAAAATGATTATCCTTAGTAAATAATTTATGGTTGATATCAAATAAAACTAATTATCTAGTATTCGATTTTTTACTTTAAAAACTTTTGTTATTGATATTTTAAAAACGTAAATTGTTGATTTCGGTTTTAATAATTGTTTGTTTTGTAATTTTTTCTATATTTAAATTAATGAATAAATTAAACATAAATATTTAATATATAATTTCATTAAATTTTCTTTATTTCAAAGATTTCACTATACATAATATTGTCTACACTATTTTTGTGTAAAATATTGTCCTGTTTTTTAATACTTTAAGATAAGCTCTTGTTTTGTAAATCCATGTTGAAGTATTCATCATAATAACTTGCAATTTTTTAAATAACTTTATTAACACACAATTTAGTTAAAGGCTATAACTTGTATAGAAAGTAGCTTAGGTTTATCTCCATCAAGTTATAAAGAAAAAAAATGCACAACTTTCCTTTAGATTAAACATTTATTGCATCCAATATTTTGGCTATTGTCTATTTAGTGGCCTGAATTGTAAAATAAAAGTTTTTATAATTTTTTAAAATTATTGTTAACAAAAAGTTAAAAGCAGTTAAACCAGCTATTGAGTTGGATGAACATAAAAAAACATGTACTAACATTAAATCGTTTTAAAAAAACCTTTTTTAACCTCCTACCCTTATTTAAACTAAACTAAACTATCTTTTTTAAACTATTAAAATAAATTTGTCAGAAATAAGCCTAATGATATATATAATCTAATTTAATACATAAATTAAAATTGAAATCGAAATGCAATTGAAACTGAAAACTAGTGTTGTTTAACTTATTGAAAGATAAAAGCAAAAGCGAAAAAATTTTTAACTTAAACTTTTGCTTAAGCGAAAGTACAATACAATTTAAATTAAAAAATGAATCATCAGCAAAAGTGAAATTAAGTTAAATTGGAAAATTTATTCCAAAGCATAAGCAAATACAAGTGAAATTTAAAAAAAACATAAAAGTGAAAGGAAAAAGTGAAATATGATAATGAAAGCAAGTGAAATTAACTACAAAACGTAAACAAAAAAATGAATATAACACAAATCGGTTAAATAAGAGATGACGCGGTGTCTGACATTAAAATAATCAATAAAATAAATTTACATATAATTTATAATCATACAGCTTGTTTTGATGTAAAAATATCAAACACTAGCGAAAAATTAACTTAATTATATATTAGAGAAATACTAACAATGGGATTTTAAAAAGTGTTTTATTTTTACCGAAACTTATACTAAAGTGAATTAAAATAAAAATAAGTTATGTTATAGGTTTGAAACTTTCTCTAATCTAATAAAAAGAATTAAACAGTAAATATTGACAGGAAATGAAATATTTATTTAGTTAAAACATATTTCAAGTTGCGATGCTTAGTTTTTTCTCTACTTGAGTGTTCGCATTGAAAGACAGAGCATTATTTAAAATCCTTGTGATTGTAAATTCTTTCTTAATTATTTTTCTTCTTAAATACAAATTTGAATTTTTGTAAATAATAATAATGGCTATTTCTTATGTTTTAAAATATAAAACATTTATTAAAATGTGCTCAGCACAATTAACTATAATTTGATAACAATTAAAATCATAATTATTTCATCAAAAGTTTTGTTTTATAGTGAAATTGAAATATACAATTATATTACTAAATTTAATTTGTGAAAACTTAGGAAAATGTCATTAAATACTTTTACAGATTATTATTCAGATGAAAGTGATAGTGAAAGTGTAAGTGCGTTCAATTTGATAATGGCATCAACACAACAAAATCAACCAGTTAAGCGTAAAATTGTTGGGAGGAATATTGAAAGCTCAATTCACAAGTTTTTTGAGTTTAATAAAGAAATCAATAAATCAAAATGCCTTGTAAGTAATTGTGAAGTTGAAATAAGTGGAAAAAGAGCATCAAATATGACTTCCCATGTAAAAAGTCATCATAAAAACGAATATAAAAAGTTTTGTGATTTAGAAATGGATCGTAAAACTAAAAAATCCAAAATAATAAATCCGTTAATAGGCCAATCATTAATGCATAACTTTGTAATTGCAAAACCAGGAAATACAAAATACAATAAAAATGATCCAATGGCTTTGGGATTTAATCGACGGCTGATAAAACTATTGGCAACAACATCTATACCGATTTCAATTGTTGAAAAAAAAGAGTTTAAAGAACTATTGCTATTTTTGGACAACAAAATACTTATTCCAAGTAGAAATACAATCGTAAATAAGTGTTTAAATTATTACAATACAGCTAAAAAAGAAATTAAAAATAAGTTGTCAGTTACAACAACTTTATGTTTGGGTGCTGATATTTGGAGCAAAAAAGGCCTAACAGAATCTTATTTAGGAATTACTGCAT